>JASBNA010000161.1:0-17175 GCA_038087015.1 Cerrena zonata | reverse complement strand
CAAATACTCCGAACACCAGAGCCTCAGGGCGCTTGCTTACCTCGTCGCGAACGCGTGTAGACTGCTCTGCAGCGCAGACCCCCAAGTAAGACGGCGTGCACGAACTCCGGTCAAGATCGAAGTTATCGAACTGCGATCCGTTATTCACCTGACCAGATTTGAGTTCCAGGGTGTCCTGGTGGTAGGCAGCATCCTGGAAGCAAGCACGTTGAGGCAATAAGCTTGTTTGAAGAGTTCTTTTGTAGCGTGATGTGAAAGCAAACATACAGAAGGTGTGACGCTCTCTTCACCGGTCGTCGGCCATATATCTCTGTCGCAGGAGTCATATGTCAAATTCACGTCCAATGTCGACGTCAGTGACAGCGTAACGAAACATTGGTGATGGTGCGGGGCAATGAACACAGGACTTTGATTGCCACGACGGGCCATATGAAGAGCCCGGGCCGCACGTTCAATAATCCTGTTTCGTCGAGATTCGAAGCCTCGCCACCTTGCTTTCATCCGAATTCTTTCATCGTGCTCGGAGGTCGACAACGTCGTGTTTGAAGAAACACTGGTGGCAGAAATCCACGCCGGTGGAATGCATGTAAGGGGACTTGGTCCAGGTGTGTCAGGTGGCGTCTCGGTGAATATCGGTGGAAAGGAAGTCATTAGTGTGAGGTATCACGATATGGGGGTGATAGTAGCTGGTAAAAGTCTGGATTGTAGTGGAAGATGTGAAGAAAAGTATGTCGTCTGGCGACTCGTTGGGCTGCCAGTTAAAATGTTATCGGGATGTAAAGGATGCGACAATGCCATGGAGATAGCTAACCTTATAATGACCGAGTCTCTAAAGTTCGCCACTAACGTCCAGCGCCTTGTTCATTGTCTCTTTGTCGTGGAGGCCATAGTCAACTCCAAGACGAAGATAGTGGCTTTCACTTTTCAAGGTTGTTTGCTGTCAAGCGAGGTTAAGCGAGTACGTTTAGTCTCGGCGATTTCTCTTCCCTCCCCGGATCAGCCAACACCTCCGAGAGTTCATTTACATATGTCGTCATAGCGTTGGCCTCATGCATCTCTCATCCGACTGTTGTCAATGGGATGATTCGGAATTGGCTGTACAATTCTAGGAACCATTGCCCAGTAACTTTACTTGCCCATGCATGTCATTGCGATGGCCGCTACCTGACAAA
Source organism: Cerrena zonata (assembly GCA_038087015.1). NCBI lineage: Eukaryota > Fungi > Basidiomycota > Agaricomycetes > Polyporales > Cerrenaceae > Cerrena > Cerrena zonata. Next base: position 16,003 of record JASBNA010000161.1, on the reverse strand, counting down.
TACCTTATAAGTATAGATTCTGCCACAAAAATGGAAGGGCAATGGAAGCAATGGCCCTAGCACTGCTTAGCGTACATTCAGATACACCCCTCATGCATATTCCAAATACCATCGTACTGAGCAATAAATCGTCCTGAGTTGACAATGAACCGGCCGATGATAGCAAACATCAGTTCGGCACAGGAAGTCTAGACGTGATCGAGACGCGCACCTTCTCAGTCACCACGTCTACTGCCAGTGAGCTTCATCCCATACTTCCATCTTTCGTCCTCAGGCTGCGCCTGTTCTTGCTTTTCCTTCGGTGCTTTGGTCTCCCACTGCTTAGGTTCCCTCGGGCGTAACACATTGAGCAACTATGGAGGGAGAAGAGATTCCATATGAAACAGAGCCTATTTTCGATGCATTGGATGTCGACCTCATTGTGAAAGTGCTTGCTCACACTGCACTCAGTAAGCTCCGGACTTATCAGATAACGAGATGATATTCAATTCTGCGGAATGTGCCAGGTCCTTTCTTCACGTTCTTTATACCTGTCTTCTACGTTTTCCAAGGAAGTCGCTGGCCAGATCCCATCCTTGTGATTTCTTCGTCATACTGTATTGGTATATCTATTTTCTGTAAGTTTGTCGGATTCATATTCTCGGATGAGGGGAACTAATGACATACAATGTAGGGTTCATTAGGTGGTATTCCCTCCTCTACCGTAACCAAGGAAGTCTGTTGTTTGGTCCAGGACCTTTGGATTGGGGTGAACAGATCGTTGTTGTGACAGGAGGTTCGTCTATGGTCTTGCACAGTCTTTTACGTTGACATATTAAATTTCCCTCCAACTACAGGTGCTTCCGGTATTGGTGAACTCATTGCCAATACTCTCGCTGTCCGAAATGTCACCGTTTGTGTACTGGATGTTAAACCTATCATCACGGAGAATTGTAAGTCATCGCATCCTACTTTAGTTTTACACCCGCTGACTCTCCTCAGACAACATTGTCTACTACAAATGTGATGTATCCAAGTGGGAAGAGGTCCAACGTGTTGCAAAGGAAATCGTGACGGACCTTGGTCACCCAACAGTCCTCATCAACAATGCTGGTGTAGTTCAAGGCAAGAAGCTCTTGGACCTCTCGCCTGAGGACGTTCAACAGTAGGCCTGCGTTTGACTCCTTAGTTGTGTCGTCTGAACTGACATTTCCGTAGAACATTCTCCGTCAATACGCTTGCGCACTTCTGGACGCTTAAAGCATTCCTTCCTGAAATGATCAAGCAAAATGCCGGCCACATAGTTAGTCGAGCTTTTATATATATGTTATCTATTGTCGCTGACCCTTGCCTAGATCAATATTTCGTCTGTTGCTGGCATGGTTGGAATGGCCAGAATGAGTAAGTTTCCATATGTTTTCCCTCACAAGTGACTTCAAGCTAATCATGCCCTAGCCGACTACTGTGCCTCTAAAGCAGCTCTCATTTCACTAAACGAGTCCCTTCGGTATGAACTCGACCACGTGTACAAGACACCTTCTGTCCGGACAACCCTTGTAGTCGCTGGTCATGTCCTCACACCTCTGTTCTCCACCGTGAACCTTTCCCAATCACGGTTGTACAAGTTCTTCGTACCTAGTCTTCCTCCCATCACCGTAGCAAAGGCCGTCATTGCTGCTCTAGACGATCGGCACTCACAAGTGATCTACTTGCCTCTGTATGCTCACTTCACACCTCTTCTCCCGCTTGTTCCCAGTTTCGTCCGCGATTTCGCGCAATGGGTAAGTTTCTAGACCTCTGATTGTTGCCCCGAGTTATACTTACTAATTGTTTCTATGATAGCTGTCGGGATGTGATAATGGAATGGACAACTTCGTCAAGGTTTCCGGTAGACGACCAGAAGAAGGTCCTGTGCCGGAAATCAGCGACAGCACGAAAGAAGATTAGGACGACCATCTTCAGATGGTGTACCTCATCCTTGCCCGGTTGCCCGATTTATAGGGTATATGTGGTTGCTAATATCTTGACTGGGTATCAAACGACGTCAGGAAGTCTTGGGGCAATGGGATTGAAAGACCCAGTCTGTGAATCTTGTGCTAAAGGTTATACTTCTTCTGTGACCCAGAATCTAAACCATCTACTAAATGATATATCTTGTAATCCATTGCTCGTCTGTCTTGGAACTGCGATTTGGATGGCATTGTCACATTCCATATGTGGAAGGTAGCTATCCCGTTTTGGGAGACCGTTGCTTCTTTCTTGCTTCTTTCTTAGTTTCTTCGTCTTTTGCTTTACTGATGTCAGCCGAATCGAATGTACCCGGAGTGTGCCGTGCTCTCGGTCAGTGGTTGACTGTCGCACCGTTCCCTCTTTCACCTGCTCCCAAGCTATCCCAGTCTTTGCAAGCCTCCCCGCCAACCTCACCTTCAAGCTCGACATTTCTACCTCTTAGTCACCCATTTCCAACATAATGTGGGGATTACGACCTAAACTCTTCGGTGGCGCGCGATCCGAAAGTGTCTTGAGCTCACGAGCGACAACTCCAGTAACACCGCCAGTTACGCGTCAAGCTACAGAACCCACCCCTCAATCCCCAACTAAAGAACCTACGAGCAAGGCAGAGGTCATAGAGGCTATCAAGGAAACGAAAGATGAATCCTCTCCTAAGGATGAGAGCGCTATGGATGTACAGAACACGACGCAAATCCGCCTTGAAGGCGATATGATCGTACCGCTGAACGAACAACGACCCAAAACTTATGCAGATATGACCAATGTGCGTGTTTCTGTATACGCGGAGTAGCATGACGCTGACATAGTTTTATGCAAACTAGCTTGCTCTCAAATTTCCAGACTTCGCCGAACAAATTCTTGCGCTTCCTTTGCCTGCAGTGCAAACAACTATCCAATCCACGACACTCACTGACGCAGCCGACGAGATCGACTCCTCGTCACTTCCTCGCAAGAGTCGTAAGACTTCGCGTGCCGATCGTCCCACCAGACAGCGCGGCGGGCGGGGCCAGGAGACTTATGATAACCGTAACCTGCCTCACAAGTCTCCTAAAAACACACACACTGCCTCCTCCGCGTCCCCGATTAATAGGCGTGCGGGGAGTGGGAGTCCCGGTGTACAGAACATGACACCTGTATATATGCGAACTCCGACAAGCATGCACCGGAACACACCTCCCCAAACCTATTTCAACCCAACCCCCTCGCCAACACCTTCGCCAGTGGGAAGCAGACCTACTAATAACGATGTCGACGCGCTTATTGCCTTGTTACAAAAAGCAAGGACCACGGACCCCGCATTACTGCAGGAAGTAGAGCTAGGATTGAAGCTAAGCCAGCAGGTAGCACCCCGCAGCCCCCACTTTCCTGTTGCACCTCTCGGGATGCAGTCAATTAACCATGCCGAATTTGCTTCCTGGGGTAAAAAACCGAACGGAGAGATGGGTTACGTTCCCCGCAAGACATTTACACCACCTCATGCGCAGGGGTTTAACAATGCATTCCCCGACTATAATCGCAGGCGTTCGGGACCTACACAACGTGGAAGCCCAACCCCTCCTCCTGGCATGAATGGTAGCCCTCTTAGCAACCGCTCTAGTCCTAGAGGGGCTCCTGGGAACCGTCACGTTCCCAACCGAAGCACCCGTATGAGTCTTCCAGCGACTCGTCCAAGTCCCGAGCCACCCGTTCGCCCGGTTTGGCCGACTTCGAAAGATGATTTGACGCGGCAGGTGCTACCAACATCGGCTGGAGCGGGAAAAATAGGGACGAAAAGGATTGGTCCATCCCTGGATGACTTGACTTCTCCCCAGCAGGATTCGGTCGACCAGCACGCTGCTTCGGTATTTGCAATCAGAGGTAACTAGGTCTGGGAATATTAATCCCAGAGACAATTATGCATTACATAGTTTCGAAAATCGTTTTGTCGACTCCTCTTCTAGATATGCATGGACTCATTACAGTATGGTCTTCTAATGATTATAACATCGTATCCTGATGGGTGTCATTGGATTCCTGCAATATTTCGTGTTAACGCAAGTGCTCCTGCTACAGAGGAAAGTGCGGCTTACTTAGGCGTTACTATTTTTAACATGCAGACTTCCACGACGAGCTTGGTTGAACGCTATGAGCCTTGCTGTCGCTTGCTGTTGTGCTAGGGAGCGTTTCTTCTTTCTAGCCTTGGATTTCGTGGCACTCTTCTTCGCTGGTTGTGGTGGGGTAGGCTCCCGGACACTGGTGCTGTCTCCTTCAGCTGATATACTTTCGTCCTGAGGAGCTGGAGGTTGAATATCCATACTGGTGGGTCATTTTTAGTTTTCGCTGGAAGGTAAGATTTAAGAGAGCACGTACTCGTCAGAGGGTAACGTCGGAGGCGGCGACTCCTGTCAAGCTGAGCGTCGGATAGCCTATTACTACGCCTTCCGTAAGAGGCTGTTCTGGTGATTGCCGAGCGAAGCTATCACGTCACCTGCCTTGACGTCACTCACCAATAAAACGCGTTGATATTTAGGCCTAGAGGGCAGGTGCCGTTCCAAAATGATTCACCAAAGTGGACCTGAGACGGAGCTGGTTCCTTCCACTCCCTCGATAACTTGATCCTTGTCCATATCAACACGTAGGACAGTCAACGTTATCCCCCAGCTCTTCCGCTATGCCCACCGCACCACTCGAAGCAAAAACGGTCGTCGACGTTGATCCGTGGTTGCAAGCTAATGCTGGTCAAATCGTTCATCGTCACGACTTGTTCCGGAAGTGGAAAGATAGCTTGGAAGAACACGAGGGTGGATTCGCTGAGTTCACCCAAGGCTACAAGAAGTTTGGCTTCATTGTAAAACCCGATAACTCGGTTGTGTACAGAGAATGGGCTCCAAATGCCAAGGAAGCTGTATTGATTGGGGAATTCAGTGAGTTGTTCAATGAACAGGTTTCATACTCCGGAGAATTCATGGTTTCCTACTGAAGACAGCTGGAATCGTATCTCGGACCCTATGGTGAAGGATGACTTTGGGGTCTGGTCAATCACCGTTCCTCCTACTTCGGATGGCAAATGCGCCATCCCTCACGATTCCAAAGTGAAGGTACGTTACTTAGCACACACAACTGGTGTGATCACTAAACGTCACCATCTAGATCTCCATGATTACACACAGCGGAGAGCGCATTGAGCGCATTCCAGCTTGGATTACCCGCGTTACTCAGGATCTGTCTGTCTCGCCTGTGTATGAAGCCCGCTTCTGGAATCCGCCTGAAGCTGAGGTGTATAAATTCAAGAACAAGAAACCCCCTCCGCCTAAGAGTGCGCGCATATATGAAGCCCATGTCGGTATCTCCACGTCGGAATACAGAGTTGGAACTTATAAGGAGTTCACTTCCAACATGCTGCCCCGGATTCGGGACCTGGGCTACAACGTCATCCAACTTATGGCTGTTATGGAGCACGCATACTATGCTTGTGAGTATTTTCTTTGGTGCTTTCTGAAATTAGTCATTGATAGCGAGATAGCATTTGGTTATCAGGTTACGAGTTTCTTTGCAGCCAGCTCCCGATATGGTACTCCGGAAGAACTCAAAGAACTGATCGACACTGCTCACGGAATGGGTATCACCGTCTTGCTCGATATTGTCCATTCCCATGCATGCAAGAACGTGCTTGATGGCTTGAACCATTTCGATGGTACTGACCACCATTATTTCCATGAAGGTGCAAAGGGCCGACACGAACTCTGGGATAGTCGTCTTTTCAACTATGGGCATCACGAAGTATTGCGCTTCTTGATGAGCAACCTTCGTTTCTGGGTAGAAGAATACCAATTCGACGGATTCCGGTTCGATGGAGTGACCAGTATGATGTATAAGCATCATGGCATCGGAACTGGTTTCTCCGGAGATTATAACGAATATTTTGGAGACAACGTTGACCTCGACGCCGTGATTTATCTCATGCTGGTAAGTATTCTGTTCATTATTATCGAGACTTTACAAATGTCCCTCTATAGGCAAATGAAGCCATGCACGAGCTGTTCCCCGGTTGTATTACCATTGCCGAAGATGTCTCGGGGATGCCCCTCCTTTGTACGCCAGTGAACAAAGGAGGTATTGGCTTCGATTATCGTCTCTCTATGGCCATCCCGGATATGTGGATCAAATTGCTGAAACATAAACGTGATGACGAGTGGGATATAGGCAACATTGTACATACCCTCACGAACCGTCGATATGGGGAGAAGAGCATTGCCTATGCCGAGAGCCATGATCAAGCGTTGGTCGGTGATAAGACTATCGCGTTCTGGCTTATGGACAAGGAGATGTATACTCACATGTCGGACTTGTCGGAGTACACACCGGTCATTGCAAGAGGTATTGCTTTGCATAAGATGATTCGGTAAGTCATATAGAAATTGAATCTCTTGTCTGTTTGCTAACATTGAGCGATGTTAGTTTGATCGTCCACTCTCTCGGTGGCGAAGGTTACCTGAACTTCGAAGGAAACGAGTTTGGCCATCCCGAAGTACGTGAATATTTGTACACCATTTATGACCTGTTACTCAAAGATCCCAAGTGGCTCGACTTCCCTCGTGAGGGCAACGGGAACTCCTTCCACTATGCCCGCCGTCAGTGGAACGTTGTAGATGACAAGTTGCTTCGTTACAGGTACCTCAACGAGTGGGACAAAGCCATCAACCATCTTGAGGACAAATATGGTTGGCTTGCTGCGCCCCCAGCATGGGTTTCACTCAAAAACGAAGCAGATAAAGTTATCGTCTTTGAGCGCGCATCCTTGCTATTTATTTTCAATTTCCATCCTACCAACTCCTTCACCGACTACAGGGTTGGCGTACAAGAGCCCGGAGAATATCAAATTGTATTATCAAGTGACGAGAAGAGATTTGGAGGGTTCGATAATATTGACATCAACTCAAGGTTCCACACGACGGCGATGGAGTGGAATGGCAGGAATAACTGGGCACAGGTGCGTAGTTGCTTTTGATTTCTTCGTGACAAATAGGTTGAGGCTTGTATTTTAGGTATATGTCCCTTCAAGGACTTGTATCGTGTTGGCCAAGATCTAATATGTCAAGCCCAAGTTATCGACTGCGGTATTCCAGGGAAAAATGGATGAATTGGAAAATAGGATTGTATTCTTGAGATGGGGATGATGGAACGAACTGTTAGCAGTTGTAAAGCCGTTGTATAATAGCACGAAATAGACTCTGTTGTTGAGGCAATGCGTTTCCAGCATGCGTGCACCTTTCGGCAGCGCAGCGGCCATAATTGCTATCTCCATCTCCAGTTTGTATCTGGGGGTGCCGTTTCGCACGCGAACACACCACATTGCGACATTCAACACCAACAGTGGTGCTGCTATAAATATTGACAGCTTCTATGAACTTCTCTCACCTACTTGTCTAACTTGAGTACCCCTACTACTGTACGGTCTCGGTATACCATTATGGGTACAGATACCAGAGAGCCATTGCTCTCAGCGAACGAGAAACGCTCTGCGGATGAGTTCGACGAAATCCCACCTCCAGTCGCTGCTACCACAGCAACACGACCGAAGAAGTCTCGATTCCGAAAGTTCTTCGTACATGCCGTCGTACTATCGCTGGTGTTGTTAACAGCGCATCGTTGGGTCTGTGTGATTAGACCTCAAGTTGAAGCTGGGGTCGAGAGACTTGCGGCCAACCCGTTCTCGCTCTTCGAGCATCATCGTGGGCACCCTCTCGAGGGGCACAGAATCCTGAATGGAAAGCTGGCGGAGAAGTTATTCCTGTGAGTATCTCGTGCATTCACTTCTCGGTCATGCTTGACATATCCATTCACAGGACTGTACCGAACGAAGCTAGCTCTATTGCTGCGTCTCGCAAGTACGCAGGCAAACCCCATCTTGCCGGCTCACCTCAGGATCTTGTCACCGCCAAAGACTTCCTTTCCCTCTTGCAATCTGAACTCGGTATCGAACCACCCGAAGACGAACCCATCTTCTCAGCTGGGACTACCGCCTCCCGGGAAGCAACCTTATCCATTTCCAAATTGGACAAACCTACTGCTTGGATTGATACTTACTACCCAGTCCTCAACACGCCTGTGGACCACAGCCTTGAAATCCTCGAAGACGATGGAAGCGTGGCTTGGAAGGCTGACCTTGAGGAGGTTGCAGATGAGACTGACCCTGATGCAGGACAGTTTGCTGAGTCCGTATTGGCTTGGCACGGGCTTAGCAAAGGAGGTGAGGTCAAGGGCAAGTTGGTGTACGCAAAATACGGAAGACAACAGGACTACAAGGAACTCATCGATAGCGGTATGTATTTCATTGCATGACATCATGGATATGAAACCCTGAAACCCGATCGATCGTATTGTAGGTGTTGATTTAAATGGCACTATTGTCCTTGTTCGTTATGGTGGTATCTTCCGTGGACTGAAGGTTCGCTTATTTACTTTGTGCTTGACTGAATGATACTCATTCTCTGGAATGTAGGTCAAAGGCGCAGAAGAACTCGGTGCTGCTGGTGTGCTCATTTACTCCGACACTCACGATGACGGTACAGTAACTGTGGAGAATGGCTATATTCCGTATGTCTTCAAGTGTATTCAGATTTGGGTTATTATTTAATGCTTTGCCATCAGCTACCCCAACGGCCCTGCTCGTAACCCGACCTCAGTTCAACGAGGATCTGTGCAGTACTTGTCCCTGTACCCCGGCGACCCCACTACTCCTGGGTATCCTTCCTACGAGAACAGTACTCGTACTGATGGCGTGAATATCCCCGCCATCCCTAGTTTGCCTCTCTCTTGGAACAACGTTAAGGTTTTACTTGATGAGATCGAAAGCGGAAGGAATCGAACCATTTCGCTCGTCAATCATGGTACATAGCTCCTATTTAGTCGGAGTTTTGGGCGCAGGTGCTAACAGACGTGCTTGAAGTTGATGACAAGGTTACCCCTCTGTGGAATACGATTGGTGTCATCCCCGGTCACATCAAGGATGAAGTTGTAGTCATTGGAAATCACCGAGATGGTATGCGACTTCAAGAAGAAATGTGATGCAATGTCTAACTGACTCATATTTAGCATGGGTATTGGGTGCAGCAGACCCTACTTCTGGCACTGCATCCATTCACGAGACCATCCGTGGTTTCGGTGCTTTGGTTAAAAAAGGCTGGAAACCCCTCAGGACTATTGTCATCGCTAGTTGGGATGGTGAAGAGGTACGTGTGTATCTTGTTTCACGGTAAGATATGTACTCAAGTCCTCCTCCGTTATAGTATGGTCTGATCGGGAGCACTGAATGGGGTGAAGACTTCGCTGAATGGATTGACGAGCATGTCGTCGCCTATCTTAACCTCGATGGGTCTGCTTCTGGCTCTAGATTCAGTGCTAGCGCATCGCCATCTCTTGCTCACTTATACCATAATACTGCTCAACGCATTCCTCACCCCACTAAACCTGGCCTCACTCTATGGGATGCCACTAAAGATAGTGGTGTCCTGACCGGCCAGACAGTTGATCCAGAGGTTGTCCAAATGTACGAGGCCGAGGCTCAGCTTGACGATAGCATTGGTGTGCGCCCTCTTGGTTCTGGCAGTGACTTCACTGTATTCTTACAGCGACTCGGTGTACGTGCACTTCCTCCTACAGTTTATTCACTAACAGTAGCCTAACCCTCAAATTATGATAGGTTGCTAGTGGCGGCGAAGGTTTCTCATCTACCTTGCAAGATCCTGTCTACCACTACCACAGTGTTTATGATAGCGAAAGGTGGATGGAATTGTATGGTGACCCAGGTTTCTTCCGTCATGTGAGTCAACTTTATATGCGTATATAAACATGCTCTGACATATTTTCGTAGGTTGCTGTCGCCAAACATCTGGGTTTGGTCACCTTGGGTGTCGCCGATTCCATCGTCCTCCCTCTTAATACGACACATTACTCACAAGAGTTGGAAGCTTACCTGGAAAAGTTCGTCTCTCAAATGTCTACTTGATGAATACTGATTAATGTTTGAATAGGGTTGAATCCATTGCCGCAAGCTCGTCTCTTGATGTAGACTTCCATGGACTCAAGAAGTCGATCAAGAAACTTCAATCTGCCAGTGCTAATCTCGACAAGGAGAAATTCAAAGCCGAGAAGGAACTGAAACGTATCATCAGGCATATCATCCGCAAGAGGATCTTCAGGCGAAACGTCCGACGGGCAGTCTGCAAGATCAAGGGAATCTTCGGCAAGAAATGCGAATGCCCCCATAAAGCCGAACTCCAACACATGAACACCCCTGTTGTGAGATCCGAGGATGGTCGTGCCTTCAAACCCCGCATTGGTAGATACCCTGCTTGGGCTCAAGAGCAACATAATGCTAAGCGTGGACTTGCTCATAACAAACCTCGATTCCCAAAGAAGAGACTTGAGAAGGTTATCAAACGTATCCGCGAAGTGAACCAGAAGTTGGTTGCCTTTGAACGTGGCTTCATTCATGAAGAAGGTATCAAGGATCGTGAATGGTACCGCCATTTGGGTGTCGCCCCTGGCAAATGGCTTGGTCAGTTATTCTGTCTTTCTATATGCTTGATGTCTGAATCTGATCCTAAATTGGCGATCTAGGTTATGGAGCTACGACGTTCCCGGGTCTGACAGAGGCTTTCACCATCGATAACAATTCTACTTTGGCGAAGTACGAGGCAGACAGGTTGAAAGGATTGATTGACAACCTAGCTAAGGCAATTAAGCCTTGAACTTCATGCTTGAGGGATATTTGTTCGATATTCATGATATTCATTGTAAAATAGCGATGTGTGGTATCATATTCTTGAGGAATTATGTATGAATTATTTCTGTGGACGTGTGTTCCGCCCGACAGGGATCCTGTGAGGCTTTGTACTCACCGATATGACGCGGTCAACGCGTGATTGACGCGTTGCGGGGGAACCTCGGTTAACCCCATCGGTTGTTCCTGTTCCTCCATACAGGTTATAATTGCTTCCTCTGTTTCTCCGCAACCTAACTCAATTCAATTCATGCCACGTCCAACTCTGTTCTGACCGAAACTGCCATGTCGAATCCCACAAAACCCCCAGAAAAGTCGCCCCTTGTGTTAGCAGTTGCAAATGCAGCTTCTGTAATCACTCTGCTAACGCTTTCACTTGTAACTTATGAATATCAACATGTTCTTGAACCCCTTTATGCCACAGCACCTGTTCAGTACCATTTGAACAAGGTTATTTGGTCGGCAGTCATTCTTTCAAGTCTCGTACCCGCATTACCGAAAGCTTCAATCCTTGTCGCTGGCATTCTCATAACAATTTTACCCACCTCTGCATACTGGGTAGCTGCGTATACCGGGAGAAACCATGATGTCATTTGGGGACCAGTCTTAACACATCTATCTGTCCTGGCTCCCGTGTTATATCTCGGAATTGGTGTGTCGAAACTATTCCATGTGAGCATCAATACCTTCGAATATCTTAGATGCATACTCATATAATGTACAGGACAACGGAAATGGGGCCGCAGCTTCTAGTGCTCAGGTTATGAGTCTGCCTGTCTCCGGAATGGCACTGACAGGTCTTCGTGATCTCTGGGCTGCCATTCCTTTCATTCGCGACGCGGATCAGACTCTTGTCGTGAGTACGGTTCTGAAATTGTGGATATGAATTCTAATACTCGGTGTATGCGTATTAGTTGACTTGGATCGGTGGCTTCGCAATAACACTCTGGCTCGTTTCACCTTTCCTCACACAGGAAGCGTCTTCTACTCCCTCCGCCCCGGCAGAACCTGAGAAAGAGACTCCTAGCCCTCAGAACAGAAGGGAGCGTAGGCAGCTTGCTAAAACAGAAGTTGTTGAAGCGAAGAAGAAGAAAGCTTCGCCACCCTCATCTCCTCCGGAACCAAAGGAAACTCCGAAACCCAAAGAAACGCAAGCGGAGTTCGCAAAGAAACACGGCTGGCGTGTCACAATCCTGCCTGTTATCCCTCTTCTCGCGACCTTCGTGAGACCGCCCATCCTCCCGAAACCTCTATTTGAGCCGTATGTTCATCCCACTGCTCCCCTTCGAGTTCTTTCGTCTGTTCGCTCCGCATACTCTGGTGTTGTCCTTGTGGGCGAAGTCCTTCCCCCCACACCTGCACAAGTTCAAGCAGGCAATGTCACTGAACCGCATTCTATGAGGTATCTTCGTGCCGGACACTCGCTCCTTGGTGGCGTCTGGATTGGCGACAGAGTGTATAGCAGGGATGGTACCAGTCCTCTGCAATTGGATAGTAACGGTAGCGCCATCGGCGATTCGATATATGGTACCTTCAACATGCAGGAGGCCGTCAGGTTTGTACCAATGCCTGACGCCGACCAGAAAAAGAATGCTCTTGTCATGTTTGTGATTTTTCTCAATCTAGTGCGTTTCACGGCTAATATTATGATTTCATAGTGGCCTAGGAGCAGGAATTTCGGCCTCTGCTTTCATGCGACATGACGTTTCCACCACCATTGTCGAAATTGACCCGGTAGTATATGAGGCTGCAGAGAAATACTTCGCACTTCCTAAACCAGAAGAGGGACACTTATTCCTTGAAGATGCTCGTGGATGGGTACATAATAGACGACAATTGCTGCACAGTCCTGAGGCCGCCAGTGATGCTGCAACCAAAACTGACAATGTTCCATTATTCGACTACGCGATCCATGATTGCTTCTCAGGTGGAGGTGTACCTTCGCATATATTCACCCTTTCTTTCTGGGAGGATCTCAAGGCGATTATGAGTCCGTCCGGTGCTGTCGCAGTGGTAGGCCAATCATCTAATTTCCTCCATTCGAAACACTGCTTATTTCCCTGACTCAGAATTTTGCTGGCCGTCTGTCATCCGACTCATCTCGTGCTGTAGTTACCACCTTGAAGAGAGCGTTTGGCCAATGTCGAGCATTCCATGACTCTATGGAGGAGGTCACCGAAGAAAAATTATCCAACGATTTCATGAACTGGGTTAGCATCAAATTTATGATTCCATTTATGAATCTTTAGCTGAATTTTTGCATCTAGGTCTTCTTCTGTACACCCTCTTCCTCGCCACTCGTGTTCCGCGATGCAGTAGAAGCGGATTTCCTTTCGTCCTACCTACGTGAACAAGTCTTCTTGACTCTGTCAAACCGGGAAGTCCCTTTAGATCGTTTCCTTCAAGACGTCGAGGAGAAAGACGTAGAAAAGTATACTCTTACTGATACGCATAATCCGTTATCTGGCTGGCAAGAACAAGATGCTTTGCATCATTGGGCGTTGATGAGACAGGTGTTGAAAGATGTTTTCTGGGAGACGTACTAGACTTTAGCGTTGATTTCATTGGACTAAATTGCATCTTGTTGTATCGCATACTCCTCGCAGATGTTGTACTGTATATTAGCTTCTATGTTATTCGTATTCAAGTCGGAACCGTTAGTAGGGTGTCTGTGCATTCAGCTTGGAAAACCTAATACAACCAAGCGCCGTTGGCGTAATAGGTTGCCTTAGGACTTGTCCCGTCTCTTGACCGTAGCTTTATTACGGCAATATTCCATCAACTTAAACAGACTTAAACTTGGAATTGAACTCGACAGCTTCTCTGGGCTTTATTGCACAATCTTCCGTTGAGCCTAAACACTTGTGACTTGAACCGCTAAGTAGCATTTGCATTTTGATCTCACGAACTCGGCATTCGAAGTCACATTGGCACAGAATTCGTATGGCTGACATTTCTCGACAATCCTCTCCTCGTATTCTTCCCATTTCCGCTTCTCCAAGTCGTCCATCTCCACTGTCGAGACCTCACTGGCCATATTCCACGTACACTCATCGCTCTTCCTCCTCAGTCGCGTCCACACACTCAATTGGAGGCACGCCAAGTTGGGATTCTAGAGCATCCGCCTCGAGTCCAAGTTTGTACGCCTCTGCGAGCGGTACATCTATGAAACGTCATTCAGGTCTTATGCATGCTACATCTTTGCAGCATAGCGAAGAGAATATGAGGCATTGGTCCTTTACGGTACGCACCCACTTCATACCTTTTCTAATCTATCTAACGCTTGGTAGGCATTTGAATGGATCGTGAAAGATGTCCAGAAGCTCAAACACTTCGTCGAGGATGGATCTACCACTCCTAGCGGTGCTGAAAGTGCCGAAGGTAATACTAGTGAATTCGAGGTTCTGAAAGAGTCGCCCACACTCGGAGACGGGAAGTTCAAGTTAGAAATTGGTACCTCAATTCGCCTAAACTTAGAGTGTTGCTTAACCTTAATGTTTCTCAGTGAAATTGCCCGTCTCCGATACGTCTGGGTCGACTACACCAATTATCCGTACCCAACCCCCAAGTCTGTCACTATTGGTGACCTCCGTCATGCTCGAATACGCACACACAGACTACGAAATCTACACTTCTATGTTTGCAGGCATCAAATGTCAAGATGATCGTGTCGGTGAGCGAGGTGCCCGTCCGAATTGGGCATGGGAGTTCTGGCAGAATGATTGGGTCTTTCGAGAGGATAGCGAAGTATGGGGTAAGTTTTGACCTTGTTGCACTCGCTAATTACCTTTATTGAATAAATTCTAGAATGCCCATTACCCCCACTGTCCGTGTTACTAGAAAATCCTCGCATTAGAGGGACCGATTCTTTCGTCATATGCATACAGATACATTCCCCAGTAGGGCCATTCTTCCCACAACAGCCTTCAGTTTCGTATGTTCCTCGAGACCTTCTTGATGGCTTGGAAGCTTCCCTAGACAACTCTAGTAAGCCATCTATAATTGCCTACTATCCCACTTGTATTTATGTGCTCACATTGGCAGGTACCGGTGACGTACAGTTCATTTGCCTCGAGCGTAAGGATGCCTGTGAACTTGACGAAACCCCCGAGTCCCCTAGCACTGAAATAGGTCAAAGTCGACGCTCATCTTCATCTGCAGGACAGACACATCTTCAATCGATCGCTAGAAAGCGAATAATTTATGCTCACTCTGACATTCTGAAACGTCGTTCAGAATATTTTGCCACCATGCTTAACTCATCTTTTGCCGAGAATCTTTCCGACGGAAAGATTCCTGGTGAGCGGAAAATATACACTATCACTGTGGAAGAGGCCGACTTTGTGACGATTTACTGGCTACTTAAATGGGTCTATGCGAATTGGCTATTGTTCAGAGAAGATGACGATCCTAAAGTAGCGGTTGAAGGCGCTGGCGCTGGCTGGAGTGTCAAGTCGATTGGCAGCTCTGTAGATGAATGGGGATGGAAAGCCTTTAGTAAATCGGGCTTCAGCGATTACTATTCGGAACCTGGCAACAACGATACACGAAGTGCAGCAAGCGGGGAAAGTGCCGTCGACTCAAGTCGCAGACGCGACAAAGGCAAACTTTCCGCCGGTCCAAGCCAGGACAATTTGAAATCAACGGGTGCCAGTGGCAACAGACCTACACCTTCAACCTCAAAGACATCTCGACCTCCTCCATCACCAACGCGCCGTTCAACGAGTGCCCCTTCAAACGCTGGAAACCCTTCTGCTCTCACTGTTCCTATGACTACTCCATCTTCACCTTCGACTTCACGTTCTTCTGGCAAGCCTGTACCGGTCCCGATTAGCACAAGCAACGCCAACTATCCGACTGGAGCTGCTCATTTTCCTGTTTCTCCTCGTCAACAGAGACAGCGTTCAAGGCCTACTGCAGCTTCTATTGCTGACCCTCATCCTCACCCAACACCGGCTCCTCCACCAGCTTCTGCTCTTGCCATGTATCAAGTCGCGCACAGGTATCAAATGCCTGGATTAACGGCTCTTGCACTCGAGCATATGATGTCTACCATCACCCCTCAAACGAGTTTCGCTCTTCTTTTGGCTACCGCATCTTGGGATGAGCTACACAGTCTTGTTGAGGTGAGAAAGTAGAGTCGCCGAAGAGACACTCGAACTAATCAACCCCAACAGGATTTTGTCGTCGAGAAATGGGATGAAGTATCGGTTTGTCCTGAATTCGAACAATGCTGCCAAGAAGTTG
>JASBNA010000160.1:0-17437 GCA_038087015.1 Cerrena zonata | reverse complement strand
TTTGTAAGAAAATATTTTTGGAGCGTTTTTGTTGAGTTGAACCTGTTAAAGTGCATCGGGAATCCCAGCGAGTTTGCCAAAGAACTCATCAACAATGCTAACCCCAAACATTCGAGTCATTAGTAAAGGCGGGAAGAGCCGATGCTAGTTTGCCGATTTTAAATCGGTGATTTGAAATCGGGAAATTGTACGAATCTGGTCCCCTTTTTAGTTATTTTTGTACCATTAATAAACTCAAATTGTCATGGTGCCAATAAAGCTAACCTTCTTTTTTTTGCCTGGACTCTTTGTGGTTTCATTGGTTATTGGTTCCGTAAATCTGTGGGCCTGAACAGATATTCGAACCCCCAATATGCAAGCACTTTTTAAATATATATAACTTTCTTTACCTATAGCTTTTGATTTAACATAGATACCAGCTTAATTTTTATACATTGTAATGACTGTTTTGGAACCACACCTTAGATTTAGAGACTTTATTGAAACTCTTAGACTTGAAAATGATTTGGTTGAAGTCTCTCAAGAAATCGACCCTAATCTTGAAGCTGGTGCCATTATGAGGAAGGCAGTTGAATTAAAAGCACCAGTTCCGTTCTTCAAAAATTTGAAAAAGGACTCGAAGAATCCAGATCCTAAAAATTTGTTTAATATGATTGGTAATCTCGGATGCTTGCGTAATGAAAAATCTCAAGATCATGCTAGAATTGCTCATCATATTGGCTTACCAGCTACAACTCCTATGAATGAAATCATCGATTTCTTATTAGATTGTAAGCAAAAAAAGTTGGTTCCTCCAACCAAAGTTTCAAATGCTCCTTTCCATAAAAATAGATTGACTGGTTCTGATATCAAGTTAAACTCTTTACCAGCCCCAATTTTACATCCAGGAGACGGTGGGAAATATATCCAGACTTATGGGATGTTCATATTACAAACTCCAGATAAAAAATGGACTAACTGGTCAATTGCGAGGGCAATGATCCACGACGATAAACATTTGACTGGTTTGGTCATTAATCCTCAACATATTAGAAAAGTTGCTAATGAATGGGCCAAAATCGGTAAAGGTGATTCTATTCCCTACGTATTGGCATTTGGGGTCCCTCCTGCTGCAATCTTGGTTTCTTCAATGCCTATTCCTGAAGGTGCTACTGAATCAGAGTATATAGGTGCCATTTGTGGTGAACCATTACCAGTTGTCAAAGCTGAATTAAGTGAT
This sequence comes from Cerrena zonata, assembly GCA_038087015.1. Taxonomy (NCBI): domain Eukaryota; kingdom Fungi; phylum Basidiomycota; class Agaricomycetes; order Polyporales; family Cerrenaceae; genus Cerrena; species Cerrena zonata. The sequence continues at coordinate 16,218 of JASBNA010000160.1, read as the reverse complement.
CTTGAAATTCCTGCTGAATCTGAATTGGTCTTTGAAGGGGTTCTTAATATCAATAACTTGGTTAATGAAGGCCCTTTTGGTGAAATGCATGGTTATGTTTTCCCAGGTACTGGTCATCCTTGTCCTTTATATACCGTCGATGTCATAAATTATAGAGATGAGGCTATTTTACCAGTTTCCAATCCGGGTTTATGCACTGATGAAACCCATACCCTTATAGGTGGGTTAGTCAGTGCTGAATTGAAAAATTTCGCTTTAAACCATCCTATTTTGAGTAAAATCGTCATGGATGTCTTCACTCCTTACGAAGCTCAAGCTTTATGGGCTGCTTTCAAAATCAATACAAAAGAATTAGTGAAATTGAATACCACAAGTGTTGAATTAAGAAAACTTTTCGGAGACTTATATTTCGAAACCAAAATCGCTTCGATTATCCACGAAATTGTTTTAGTAGGTGACGATATCGATATCTTTGATTTCCGTAAATTCTTTTGGGCTTATGTTACCAGACATACTCCTGATGATGACCAGACTTTCTTCCACAAAGTTCCAGCCTTCCCCTTGGCTCCATTCATTTCCAATGGTCCTAGAATAAAAAGTAAGAAAGGGGGGAAAGTAGTTACTGATTGCTTACTCCCAAAGCAATATCAAGACCCGGACTTTTCTTTCACGACTTGTGATTATTCCAGTTACGAGGCGAAACTCCAACAAAAAATCAATGACAACTGGAGTGCCTATGGATTCAAGAGTTAGTATACATAAATAGTTTAATTCCTAGTCATTATCAATCAAACCGTAGTTCCAAAATAAGTGAAAAAGACTGCAAAAATTATCGCTCACTTTGTTGATAAGTTCACTACTCGAACTTGTATGCAGTTACAAAGATAAAGTATGGTCACGAAGAAATAGGCCCATTTTTCACATCAACTAACCCATGACTAAGACTTCTTTCTATCAGTCTAATTGAGTTCAATATGTCAGGCTATACTAAAGATCAAGCTTACTATGGTAATGGGTACCAAAAAAGTATATCGGAAACTCATTCTTGGAGAACAGCTGAAAATTCATGTGCTTATATGCTCTCTTTTATCAAATCAACCGATGTTATACTAGACGTTGGGTGTGGTCCAGGATCCATTAGTTGTGATTTAGCAAAGCGTGTTCCTAATGGTAAGGTAGTTGGTATCGAGCCTACTGAGCAATTGATCAAAGAGGCAAATAATCACAAGTATTCTAATGGAGTCAAGAATGTCGAATTCAAGATCGCTTCTGCCTATTCTTTACCATTTGAAGATAATTCTTTTGATATAGTGCATTGTCATCAAGTTTTAATTCATTTAGAAGATCCAGAAGCTGCTTTTAAAGAAATGGTAAGGGTTTTGAAACCAACAGGATATGTATGTTCCAGAGAAGCTGATCTTAGGGCAACATCGGTCTATCCACCAAAGTACGAAGACACTATTTTAGAATACTTCTTATTGAAGACAAAAAATTCATCTACTTCTGATAATAGAGGAAGGTCACTTCGAGATTTGGCATTAAGTGCTGGAATAAAACTGAGGCATATTCATTCTACTGTTTCTACTTGGTGTATATCCAATGATGATGACCGAAAATGGTTCAGTGAAATGTTTATTAAAAGAATGAAAGAGGCGAAGGAAGTCTTGATTAAAGAGGACGAAGAAGCAAATACCAAAAAGAGAGAGGAAATTATTGATTCTTGGGATGAGTTCATTGATGACGATAGAGGTTGGCTCTTGTTCATCCATGGTGAAGTTATTTGCCAAAAAGAAATCTGAAAATTGTGATGATAAATGATGACTACTTGTGAAAATAAATATCGTATATATGAATATATTTAAAAATTTATGGATGATCACTAAATTTTTTGACTTGTAGTATTCAATTCAAAAGGCTGGTTATTTATATCTTCATTCATCCAATAAAAAAGTGGGTCATCTACATGAAACAATGATTCCATTACATTGGTGAAATCTTGCTGTAAGAATGAAGAAGCCTGCCAATTTTCCCTTGAATGCCATAAATCGTTGTCATTTGGGCTTGTAGGAGAATTATTCGAGTTCTGATCTTCCTTAATATCGTTTGGTTTGTTATCAAAAAACCTTGATCTTGCAGGATCCACAGCTTCATGAATTGACTTCCATGCCGCAGCCAATTTTGGCATATTTAACTTGGGAAACAATCTTTCTATGTAGTTAATCAAATCATCGAGTTGATTTTCTGTGAAATCAAATACTCTCACGTCGGAACTTTCGTTTGATTCCCTATAATAATCGTCACTGGATATATTCTCTAGGATAAACGTATGCGAGTTCCCAGTTCTCCATGCTGAACATTGACGATGACTGAGTTTCAATATTCCAATAATCGTTAGCTTCAGACATCGAACCAAATACTTTTTCAAAAGTTTGTACTTTTCATATTTAGGATCTTCTATATCCAATCCTTCTATTGAAAACCCAGTTCTATTAATAAGAGAAAAAAGCATCGTATTTACTCTATGAAGAAAAAGTTGAAAGGAAGGATTTAACAGTAGCTGAGAAGCATATTTGAAATAGAAATTGGGCTGTTCAAGAAATTCAAGAGTATAAGGTAGTACTTCTTCAACTATCCCAGCTAAAATTTTTTTCACATAAAAAAACACTATTCCCAAGTTTTGTTTATTTTCATAGTATAAAAATAGTTCATTATGGAGAGCCATAAGAAAGAACTTAACTGGTATGAAGACATTTAGCTGTAAAGTCTTGGAAAAGTTGTCGCTAAAGGACTTTTCCATATATGCATCAAAAAAAGTTTGGATGGTACCATATTCCGTAAATAGATAGGTTTCTAAAATATTCAATTTTTCAACAAGTTGTACAACGAAAATTCCCTTCTTCACATACAAAACCAACCTTAGAATATCTTGAATGTGATTTAAAAGTTTTGATAATGGTTCCATAGCTTTTACAACATAATCTTCCATTCCACCAGAACTGCTTGGAACTTCTGCATCTGTAAATCTATCGCTTGTGATATATGGATTTCCATACAACATTGACTGAGTAGTGTCGACGGTCCGTAAGTACATCCATATCTTTCTTCTAAGGTTGATCTTGGAAGGATTGTCATGAAAATAGTCTCTATTTAATCCCATTGAGTATCCCATTTCTACCAAGACACCATTGTATATTTGAAATTGATTTCTTATGATTCCTTCTGGTTCTTCAGGTGCACATGTCATATAAATTTTAATAAAAATGGCAAGCTGTAGGACAAATAAGTTAGTTCTATGAAACAATTGAAATTCATTTAAACAATCTCTTGCAGTATCGATGAATTCAATTCCTATTGGATGTAGTAACAATTTTTTAATTTCACTAGTATTGCTCTCGGCAACATTATTTTCATTAATCTCCATATTATTTGTAATCATAGACAAGTAACTCAACCGCATAACAATACATAGTAGTCCTAATATTGCATAATCATTTTTACTTTCGATGTTAAGAGTCGATTTTGTTCTCAATATTCTGGATATTTGCTTCCTAAAGTCGGGTTCAGATATATATGGGAAAAACGGATATAAAAAATCAAAGAAATTATCTATGTGGAAATCGATTATATTCTGCAGAGGTAATATAGACTTAATTCTTTCTTCTCGACTGTCTGCTATGTTTTTGTTCGGATCATTATATGTTAAACCAAGTGGGAGACTGGATGACTTGCGGCTATAATTCTGGGGGTCAAACTTATTGACAGAGTATTCTTTGATTCTTTGAATTAAAGAGTAAGGGTTGCTCTTCCCTTCCAATTGAGTGACTCCATCTTTGGTATACACTTTATTTTTACCCCGTATCCCTTCATACATAAAGTTCCAAATATTTTTAGAATTCAAATCCTTTTGTCTGATAGCATATCTGCTAAAAGGACCATGGTTGACACATTCCATTGCATTAAGGTCAGAAGCTATGGAGTTGTAATTGTATAAATCTATCAAGTCATTGTTATCCTGGATGGGGTTTATTCCATGAATAGAATCAAGTGATTGGAAACCTGATATTAAATCGGTAAATTTTGTTGGAAATGGAATTGTACTTTTAGCTTCAAATTGATTTTGGAAAAGTATATAGGATTCCAATTCTTTCACTCGTTTCCGTAAGCTGTCCACTTCAGAGATTTCTTTAGGTTCAGAATATTCTTCCGGAGCCAAATTTTGATTAGGAATAACTGAAGGCTTTATCGTAGAAAGTTTTTCCAAAGCTTCCTTTTCACTCCAAACTTGACCATTATATTCACATAGGTGACTAGCATTGTATTTAACACAAGATGTGCAATGGGGTTGTTTACGATCACAACGAACCTTACGAAATTTGCAAACATTACAAACAAGAGTAACCCGATTTCTTCTCTTCACCGGTTTCGTCTTCCCATTGGAATCTCCATTCTTAGCATTTTTGTACAGAGACGTGACGTCATTATCTCCTTCAACAGAAGCAGTTCTTTTCTGACGAGTAGCCATTGCAAGTCGACTTAAATGGTTGGAATTGGAAGTATTTAAGGTATTTTTTTGCAGTTTTTTTTTTTTTTGTGAAAGCCGTAAATCTTGAAATTTTAAAATCTCTAAGCTGAGCTCATCAACATCCTTTAGGCAACACTCAGTCTAACACAATCGGATCCATTCAATGGTTGGGGTTTGAACGTGAGTGAAACATTAAGCTGATTGCCTGGCTTATTGTACGATAAAAGGGGCAAAAAAAAAAAAAAAAAAATTAACACCGAAATCACACGTGATATTTCGGCTGAACTCGGTGAGCTCGGTGGAACGCAATGGCCGCAAATATCTCTGTACTGTTACTACGTTTCTATGAATATACTACTACTATTCATCATTTATTTAGTTAAAGAAGTAGATTTAAAGACCAACCCATAACTTGGATTCCTTAATATCGAAACTTTCAATCAATTCAATATCATCACTGCTTTTAGCAACGAAAACATCATATTTACCAGCTTCGGAGCTCCATTGTTCTTGATATTCATCCCAGAAAGATGTAGAGTCTTTCAAAGATAAATCGAACTTAACAGTAGTCAGCTTATTACTCTTTAATTCAACTTTTTCGAAACCTTTCAACTCTTTTACGGGACGAATAATTGATGGCTCTTGAGCACCAATATAGACTTGAACCACTTCACTACCTGTGATATCACCAATATTTTTAACGTCAACAGAAACACTTAAGAGATCTTTGGATTCATTAACGCTTACCTTGAGTTTAGAATATTCAAATTTGGTATAGGATAAACCATAACCAAATGGGAAAGCAACTTTTCTCTGCAACTTTTCATAATATCTATAACCAATGAAAATGTCTTCACCGTATAAAACTCTACCTCTTTCTGTTTTAAAGTTTAAGTAAGTAGGATTATCAGTGAATTTTAATGGCCAAGATAACGATAATTTACCACTAGGGTTGATATCACCAAATAAAACATCAGCAATTGCATTACCAGCTTCATTACCTCCAAACCAAGCTTGAACCAAAGCGTTTGCTTTAGATAACCATGGGAACTCAACGGGAGTACCAGATTGATTAACAACAACAGTGTTTGGGTTAGCTTCTAAAACTGCAGCCACCAAATCATTAGTTAATAAGGGTAAATCCAAGTCTTTTCGATCATAACCTTCAGATTCCCATTCTTGATTAAGACCAATTGATAAAACAACTTTATCCACTGATTTTGCAAGTTTAACAGCATTATCAATTTCTTCTTTACCATCAATAACTTTTGCAAAACCAATGTTAAGTGCACCACCACCACCGAAATCAACAACATCATCATTAAGGAGAGTATAAGTTGGAGCAGAACCAAAATTGACTTCAACTTTATGAGTACCTTTGGATAATTTAACTTTATTTTTTTCTTCCACAGTACCATTATTAAAGAAAAATTCACCCTTCTTTTGATCTTTGTTATTGGCAACGGCTAAATTTCCGTCCACATTGATAACCCCAGTACCAACAACGGCAAGACCAAATTCATATTCACCATCTTCTTCGATCTCTAAATCACCAGTGATTTCTAAGTAAAATAAATTGGTCTTGAGATCAGGATGCTTATAATCACCCAAGAAGAAACAAGATTGAGTAACGTTAACTTCATCAAATTGACGTTTCTTTTCTTTATCATAGAAGAATTTGACATTAAAACCTTTTTTACCGGTGACGGAGTTATTAATAAAAGGACCTAACCCTGGTAAAGCTTTATGAGCATAAGCACCAACAGTATACGGAGGAGGAGAAGATAATTTAGCGGAAATCCCATCATAAGGAGAAACATTATAATAAGGAGTGATTGAAGCAGAACCCCCACCACAGTAGGCATGACTTTTAGCGTTAGGACCAATAACTGCAATTGATTCTTTTGGATTCAAAGGTAAAAGATTATTATTATTCTTCAATAAAACAATTGATTCACCAGAAAGTTGTCTTAAAAATCCACTAGTTTTAGAAGTATTATTTTTATCATCTTCAGGTCCATTTTCTTTAACACCCGACTTAGCAGTAGCCTTAACTAATTTTAATACATTTCTAACACGGTCATTAATATGATTAATATGAAGTTCTTTAGTATTAACCATGTGAGAAACAAGGTCTTGATCTCTAAATTTAGTTGGACCAGGCATTTCAATGTCCAACCCATTCTTAATTGCAGTTTCAGTAGTATAAGTACCAAACCAATCAGACATAACAGTACCATCCCAATTCCACTCTTCACGTAAGATTTTTTGAATAATTTTTTCAGATTGAGAAACATGTTCACCATTAACTTTATTATAACCAGTCATAAAAGCTTTAGGATTGGAATATTTAACTGCCAAACGGAAAGGTTCCAAATAGATTTCTCTCAATGCCCGATCCGTAATGATTGAATCAGAAGAGTTACGTTGATCCTCCAAATCATTTCCAACAAAATGTTTGATGGTAGCAGCAATATCATCATCTTGGATACCATTAATGATTGAAGCTGAACAAATCCCGGCTAAATATGGATCGTCACTAAAAGATTCAAACCCTCTCCCACCATTTGGACCTCTGGCCATATTGGTGGTAGGACCCAAAATAACATGAACAGATTTATGCTTAGCTTCTTCTGCCATCAAAGAACCGGCTTTGAATAATAAGTCTTTGTTAAAAGTAGCTGCTAAAGCAGTACCATTAGCAAAACAAGCAGAAGGAACAGCATTGAAGAACTTGGTACCCCTAACACCATTGGGACCATCACTGAACCTAAGACTGGGAACATCCAATCTTTCAACGGGGAAAGTATGCCAGAAATCAATACCAGCAAGTAATCCAATTTTTTCCAGGAGTTTTAATTGAGAAAGAGTTTTTTCAACGTCAATATCAGACATTTTCGAAGTCAATTGTAATGAAGTGAAGCGATTAGTGAATTGAACAAGTACACAAGCTGGACAAGTTCCTATTTATATACAACCTATTTGCGGTTAAGACGAAAAAAAAAACTGGGGTAAAACAATAATCCCTTTGGGTCTCTCTTTTTTTTTTGTCTGAAAAATTGAATTATTCCGTGATTTTATTGTTCCCTTGGGTGCTGATGTACTGTTTCAGTTCATTTCAGTCGACTATGGCTTGGTCAATTGAACTCTACTCCTATTTTGCCAGGCATGGACCTTCCCTTCGAGCCAATTGGCCTCGAGGAAATGTGCAATAACCCGAGTCAAGGATAAACTAAGCCGGGAGAGTTTCCTAAGTAGGGTTGTGGGGAGGTGGAGGAATAGTTGATTTTGATTGTCTTACTTCTATTTTAAAGCCCTTTTCCCCCACAAAAATTGGCTGCCAATGTACTTTATTAGCACATTGTACTTGACTAGTATATTGCATTCTGCTAGTAGATGTAATAGTGTACTAGTCAACTCGTGTCACTTGTAAGGATCGGCACCAAGAAAGAAACGTTACATTACATTGAAATACGTGAACTTATTCATAAAACTACTTAAAGTCATAAAGAGTAAACTTACTTAGATGAGTGTTACTTATTGGAAACAAGTAATCCATATTTTTTGCCAAATTGGAGCCTTTTTATATCTATCTTTTTCTTCTAATTTTTCTAATTCCAAGATTTCTGGATCGTAGATTACTCTATCTGAATCGATATCAATTTCAGACACAGGAAGCCAAACTCTCCAATAACCAGTGAAAATCTTATAACCAAAGTAAGCTACAAGAAGGAAAGGAATAGCCAAATATTTTTGGAAAAACACGTAAACGTCTGCTTTATCGGTTGGGAATAAAGCAGTCCAGAATTGAGCGATTAAAACCAAAGCGTTAATCAATATTGACAGGTATGACCCAATTATCCCGGTTGGGGAAACGTAAGCTAAAGTGCTTAATGGGATGTTATCACGTTTCAAACCGGCTCTGAATTTAAGATGACAAATACAAATTGCAGCCCAAATGAAAAGGAAAGATAAAGCACTGATGGCTAATAACCAATTGAAAATTTCATTTTGTTTACCATATGTTGCAATAAATGCAAAAAATGAGATCAAGATAGAAAGTAACCAACAGTATAATGGTCTACCCGATCTATCTAAATATCTAAATTGTTTAAAGAATAATCCTTGTTCGGCTAATGAATGTAACATTCTACTAGATGAGTACATAGCAGCGGTTGCAACACTAGTAACTGAATTTAAAAGACAAGCATTGATAATATGAGGAAGTACTTTAACCCCATGAAGTTGAGCTGCTAAAACGTATGGAGAAGTACTGGCAGGAGTATCACCACCCATTAATTTTGGACTATCATAAGGAACTAATAAACCAACGAAAACCAAAGAACCAAGGAAAAATACAACCACTCTGAAAACAACCAATTTTATACCGGTTTTCAAAGATTTACGAGGATTAACTTGTTCGGCTGCAGATAAACTAATGAACTCAGTTCCACCAAAACTGAAAGCTTCAGCTGCAAGACAAGATGCAAAACCTTTAAAAGTAGTGGCCATACCTGGGTCTCTATAATATTTACCACCGATGAAACCATCTTTGGAAGCACCCAAGTCAACTGCTAAACCAAAGATAACAAATCCACCAAGGAATAAAAGTTTAACGGTATTCATAACAAATTCTGCTTCCCCATAACCTCTAACCCCGAAACAATTAATAACAATAATCACCACTAAGAAAACTGCCACAATGATATCCGGATTAAAAGAATCATTCCAAAACTTACAAATCATACTTGCAGTGACTAATTCTAAAGGAATAACAATTGCCCATTGGAAAACATAATTAATAGATAATGCAAAAGTAAGGTCAGGACCAAGGAATTTTTTGAAAAACCCAGCAAAACCACCAGGAAGATTTGGATAAGCTATATTAAGTTCACCAGCAGCGTTCATGGTTGGAATTAACATGAAAAACCCAAGGACAAAGTAACCAATTAAAAGAGGTAAAGGACCAGAAGCTTTCAAGTTTTCACCATTAGCAACCATAAGACCAGTACCGGTACCACTGGTTAATGCAATAACAACTAAATGACGGGTTGTAAGATATTTATTTTCATCAACAACTTTCTGTTTTTCATCAGGAAGAGGAGGTTTAAACCCATCAATGAATGTTTTAAATTTAGATGACTTATTATCGGAAGAATAAGGAGATATTTCTGAAATTATTGGATCAATATCACCAACACTATTCTGAGTTTTTGGATCGACTTTGACTTCACCCATGACTGCTTATTAAAAAATGTAAAACGAAAATGAATAAATGTAATCAAGAATTGAAAATTGGATGACAACGAATAACTGAATGAAATGAATAAATGATATAAAAGTACAATAGAGGAAGAAGAAGAAAAAAAAAGCAAAAGCAAAAGCAAAAAAAAGCGTTAGTTAAAAACAGAAAAATAAAATAACCTATAGTTAAAGTGGATATATGGAGTATTTTATAATAAAAGAGAAATTTCCCCGAGCAGAGATGCAGAGTGTACAAAGGATTTTTAGATAATAAGAGATTTAAGATACAGCCATATCAGATATGAATTCTTGCAATATCATTGATCAGTTTTCTTGAAAATAATAAGACTTATCTTTTTAACACAAAGAAAGCTTAATAATACTGGAAAGGCTTTACAAAAACAGTGTCCTCTTAACCAGTTGTGTTCCGAATGATGCTATCACTAAAATTTGCAATTATAAACTCTACTGAATACCCATTTGCCCTTCGGTCTCCCCTCATTGTCCCCACTCTCCGAGATAAAGGTCCTCCGACGTTGAAATAGCTTTCAGTTACACTAGTCCAAGAGTAAATCTACAAAGGTATACACAAGAGAGCTAAAGGCATTAAACATAACAAGGCAATTTTGACAGCTTTTAACTTTTATCCGCTAATTTTTTTAGCTTTTCTTCTTTTGCTGCAATCATTGGCGATGGTGTCCTGCACACAAGCAAGTCGAAACCGCCGGTGTGCAGTGTGCAGGACTGCTCATCTCCCTCTCACTCACTACTTTACCTTATACCAGGGTTATTCCAGGGTTATTCCAGGGTTATGCCCGGGTTATACAAGGCTCACCAGGCTTACATCTGGCTTATGCCAGTGCGGTGCCAGTGCAGTGCCAGTGCTATACAAGGGGTATGGGTGTGGGGGTATGGTTGGGACGTTACCCTTTCGCATAATACTGAGAAAGCCCCCATTGAAGCACAGAAGTAAAATTCAAGGCATTTCAATAGAGCTTTCACGCTTAGCCTTTCTTCTGTAGTGAAGTGATCACGCCAGATCATATATGCCTTTTTGACATACAAGTCGTGATAGAACTGTTATCAGAGATCAGATAAAGGTGTTTCAACTTGGGTCCCAACGCTGCTATTTGCATATTTTACCATTCCAGAGAGATACGATGGAATATATATAGATCTTGAGGCCGTTTCAATAGTGTCAAGAGACAAAGTATGCAAATTTTATCTGGAAAAACCTAAGCGAGTTTTGTTTGTGATATTTGTTAAGAATGCCTTAGTGCAATCGCTTGTCATTACTTGGGGTCTTCCTGGTGTACGTGTCGCTGACGGGGATTATTTTCCAGGCCTTGAATATATATACGGGGGCATCTTGCAAATTCCGATTGGTTTATGAATAATGTGAAATATTGATAAAAGACATTGATGAATTGTTCTTGTACAAATTGATTCAATTTAGGTTGGTTCAATGTACAAGTTAACTCAATTGTATGTACAAGTTGACTCAAAAATATGTACAATTCAATGCACAAGTTAGCTCAATCAATGTACAAGCTAACTCAATCAAGGTACAAGTTAACTCAATGTACAAGTTAACTCAATGTACAAGCTAACTCAATGTGCAAGTTGAATCAAGAGAAGTATAATATTGTAAATATTGAAAATGATATTCCCCGGATAATTTTGGTGGATTACTCGTATCGGATATTAATCCTCGTAGAACAAAAAAATTAAATGTAAAGGAACCATTAAATCACCAAGAATGACAACTTCTCAAGCACCCCAATACACTGTTTCTCATCATTCAATAGATGTTCCTAACTTAGGTAAAATCACCGGTCTCAAATTCAAAGAAACTGGAGTGGTTCAATATTTAGGTATCCCATTTGCTACAATTCCTGGTCGATTTAGAAAATCTCAACTTTTAGATAAATGGCAAGATGATCAATTAGATGCAACTAAGCTTGGGCCTTATTGTATTCAACCTCCAAGAGACTTTTATCCAATTCCTGTTTATGAAAGAAATCATCTTTCTATGCCATCCCAAGATGAATTCGAATTATTAAACTTAAATATCTCTTTACCTCCAAATATGAATCCTAATGAAAAATATCCAGTAATGGTGTTCATTCATGGTGGTGCCAATGCTTATGCTGGTAATTGTGGAGGAACTTATGATGGCCATATCTTGGCTAATAAATCTTCGAAGTTTCTGGAACCAACTATAAACGTTGTAATCAATTATAGATTAGGTCCCTTTGGTTGGTTAGCTTCAAGAGATATTAAAGCTTATAATGAAAAATTCGATGAAACCGGGGTCGGTAATTACGGTTTATGGGATCAACATAACGCTCTTGAATGGATTAATCAATTTATTGGTGCCTTTGGGGGTGATACCAATAAAATTACATTATTCGGTCAGTCTGCCGGTTCTCAAGCTACTCATTTACATATTTTGAAAGGTGATAAGTTATTTTCAAGAGCTATAATGCAAAGTGGATTATCCCCATTATGTGGGATTTTTTCCTTGGATCAATATGATCAAGTTTATAATAAGATTTTAAATAACTTAAACATTCACCATAACAATCCTATAGATAGAGTTGAAGCTTTATTAAAAGTTGATCCAATTGCTTTATCTTTAGCTAATGAAAAAGTTCATGAAGTGCCCGTTGTTACTATGGCCTATTGTGATGATGGCGATTTCTTAGATGGAAAAATTCCCTCATGGGGTGATTTGAATCAAAAAATTATCCCGGATTGGATTCAAGATGTTTTGATTGGTGATTGCATTAATGAATGTATCATTTGGAATAAATCTTATAAACATCATAATGCCGAAAGCCTTATTAAATATTTGAATGATTTCAATCCAAAAATTGCCGATTTCATCATTAATTCATATAATATTCATCCAAAGATGTCTAATAAAGAAGTCTTTGATGTAATTGAACTTTTCACTACCGATGGTATGTATCTAGTCCCCAATTATGCTTTCATTAAATCAAATCCTAGTGTTCATGCATATCAATTCAATCAGGCTTCTCATTATGAAAACCCTTGGAAAGGTTATGCCCATCATTCCTTGGATAATACCTACATTTGGGGGGTATTAAATCATACTTTCCCTAAAGATGCTCAATCATTATCTGAAAGTATGACTAAAACCTGGATTGATTTTGCAAATGGTAAAAAACTATGGCCGAAATTCGAAAATGGTGAAATCTACAAAACTTTCGGTCCTAATAACCAAGAAGACCAAGTTTTCCTCAAAGATGAAAAAATTAGAGGACGTTATAAATTATGGGATCAAATCATCGCAAATGGCCTATTGGAAGACTTTGGTAAAGTCTCTGAAGATCTCAACCTTAAAAGAACCGATGTCCACGGCTATGTATAATGTATGAACATCCACTCAAACCTTATATTTACATAGATTTACAGTTAGACTTTATATACATTTAGACTTTATAAACCTTTATCTAGACTTAATTTTGTGTTTCACCAAAGGTTAACTACCCTTTTAAACTGCAATATGAAATGGAAAGGCTGCGACTTGCATTTGCCTTTACATTATTTATTCTTCAATCTTATTTTCATTGTCTAATGCCTTGCTTGTAACTTTGCGCAGATTCGTATTGACCTGGAATTAATACAATAGAAGAAAAGAGTAAACGGAACCAAAGCTTTTGAAAAGACAAGGAGGAACAAGAATAGTGAAAAAACAAAAAAAAAAAGTGTTGCATACGAACCGTTTTCTTTTTTCCTCTTCTCTTTATAAGAAATAGATTATCGTTGGACATAAACCGATATACCTCTGGTCAGTAAGTATGAGAGAGTTTCCTTTATTCAAAGAAATGACCCCTAGGCTATTTCTTGTGGCCTTGATTTCCTCATTAGCTGCAATGAACTCAGGTTATGAGGGGGGTTATTTCTCAACGGTTATTGTGAATCAAAATTTTTTGGCAGATTATGGGCATGCTGTTCAAGGAACTCTTGATAGTAGGTACCAAAGTTCCGGATCAGGATTGGGGATGGCAGGAATCATGCTAGGAGCAATCTTGTTGGGTGGACCCATTTCTGAACATTTTGGTAGAAAATGGGGGCTTGTTTCTTCTTCAGTCATTAGTATTATTGGTGCCGTTATCCAAAGTGCATCAGTTGGTAAGATTTGGGGGTTTATAATTGGTAGAATGATAAATAATATGGGTGCAGGTATTGCTAATGCTATAGTTCCCATTTATCTTGCTGAATGTTCACCATCTTCAATTAGAGGTGGTTTAACCAGTTTTTATCAAATCATGTATACGTTTGGTCAATTTTGGGCTTATCTTATATGTTTTTTGACTAAGGGGAAAAATAGTAAATGGTCATATTTATTAGTTGTTGTATTACAGGTGGTAATACCAACTATTATGTGTTTATTAACTCCATTTTTGGTGGAAAGTCCTCGTTGGTTAATTCAAGTTGGTAAAAAAGACCAAGCTTTGCACAATTTGAATAAAATTTATGCTGATCATCATGATAAACCTAAAATAATTGAAGAATGGGACTTGGCTTATAAATTGTTAACTGAAAATAAGAAAAAAGTTACTTATTTAGATCTTTTCACCCAAAAAAATTTAAGAAGAACTTTACTTTCTTTAGCCGTTCCTTGTTTCTTAAATGGTCAAGGATTGAGTTTTATGTCAAATTATTTGGTATTATTTTTAGTTCAAATGGGTCTTAAAGATTCAGTTATGATTCTTGTTATTTTAATGTCTGTTTTATTAGTAACAAATACTTTCTCTCTTTGGGGTGCTGATAAATTAGGTCGCCGGGTCATTTTACTAACTTCTTCCTTAATCATGGGCTCGTCCTTATATATAGTTGCTGGTTGCAGTTATTATAGTGATACAAAAGGTTCTACCAGAGCTGCTTTGGGATTCTTATTCATTTGGAGTATCATCTATGGTATGTCTTGGGCTCCAATGGCACATATCACTGTTGGTGAAATACCTTCTGCTTTACTTCGTGAAAAGACCCTTGCAATCACTACATTTTTCAGTTATGGTATATCTTTAATGATTTCATTCGTTAATCCTTTCATGCAAAATGCCGGTTATGGGAATCTTCAAGGTAGAATTGGTTTTGTTTATGGTTCTGTTTCTTTCTTAGCCTTCATATATGTGTACTTTTTCTTACCAGAACTAAAAGGTCTCTCATTGGAAGCTACCGATATTTTATTCGAGAGAAAGACTCCTACTCACAAGTTCCAAGAAGAAGGTAAGAAAATCATGCAAAATGATGATGATTATGTTGAAGTTGAAAAATTAGTCTTCCGTGAAGACAGCAAAACTGGACTGGATGCCAACAAATAATAGATATTTTTATAGAACCGACCCCATAGGGGCCTAATACATTAATCAATCTTTATCGACATAATACTGTAATTAGAAGTATACTGTAACTATTCTTATGCTATGATTATTATTATTTGGTGTACGGGCCGTTGGTCTGTCGAAAGGGTTTTAATTACGATTCGCTCACAAAGATTAAAGATCAATACATTTTAAAGCTAAAAAATAGAAACACCTCCTTCTCTTTAGATATGAGAAGAGTGATTGCATGTCAAAATTGCAGGAATCGGAAGGTTAAATGTGTTCACGATAATGGAATCCCACCATGTCGGGCATGTGCTGCTAGTGGGAAAGAAAAGGAATGTAAATTATCATATCCGTCAGTTAATGCAAGCTCGAAACGTAAAAAATTAAAATTTGTCTCCATGAATAGAGATGAACCAATAAATGAACCAAGAAGGACGCCAATGGATCCAAAAGTTGAAAACCTAATAAATGAGAACAATGATTTTCTTGAAATAATCCCTGATTCAACAATTTATAAAGCTTGTGAGTTAGTATCTAGAAATTTTAAAGAACTATTTTTTTTACACGAACCAACCCTTTTATTTGATACCAAAAATATCAATTCTTACTTGAAAAGTATTATATTGGCATTATGTGGTAGCTATACACCTATTCCAGATGATCCTTTCCTTTCTTCCGATTGCAGATTTGTTAAAAATGAAGTTTATTACAAATACGTTACAAGTAAGTTGTTGTCTCCCATGGGTTTGATAACAAAACCAAATTTAAATATTATACAGTCTCTTATAATGCTTGCTCTCTACGACTGGGGTAAAGATCGTTACTATAGCAGCTGGATCGTACATGGGATAAGCTGTAGAATGTTACAAACTTTCGGGCTTTTTTCAACTACTTCCATAGATGAATCTATAAAGAATTGTAAGAAAATCGGAGTGACTCAATTAAATTGTGAATTATTAATAAGAACCTATTGGTCATGTTTTATGGTTGATAGAATAATTGATTCTGGTAAAAATCGATCAATATGCTTCGAAAAATCAAATTACCTTAATGTTCATTTACCTTCTAGTGAAGAAAATTTCTTGTTAA
>JASBNA010000159.1:12500-18841 GCA_038087015.1 Cerrena zonata | reverse complement strand
CAAGCCCGTTCCCTTGGCTGTGGTTTCGCTAGATAGTAGATAGGGACAGTGGGAATCTCGTTAATCCATTCGCGGAACCCCTCTCAAAAAAATCTACAGGAGTGATAGCACTGGTCAGCGTGTCTTGCGTTTCAGCGTGCCTTGCGTTCCAGTTGCGTCACCGTAGTCTATAGATATAAGTTGAGTTTCCGCCCGGCGGTTTGCAAGCCAAACCGAACTAAAGGTCTCCCTCTAGTCCGGACATAGGTTTCTTACCTAGTGAACCGGGTTTCAGGTGGTGGGGACTCATCTGCCTGGGGAGACAGACTACTCTTACTCCGAAGAACCCCTGTCCTACTCAAAAGAGCTTCGACTTCATACCCTGTATTTTAACAGGTAGTTGGTAGCACCCGAAGGTACTAAGAATCCTCGGTGCCATACGAGGAGATCGGGCGCCCCCAGACGTATCCGGGGAGTGGGTCAGTTCCCATCCTTAGTCTGTCCCCTTACGCGGGGCAGATACCTAATCCATTTTGGCAACATGATGCGCGGTAGCTATAATATTGCTACTAATTCTCCGCATCGGTGAGAATCATCCGTATCTCTGTAATCCCATCAGAAGCTGACAGTGAGAGGCCCAGGTCCGAGGACTTGGTTTGGATTATAAACTACTTGTATATCGTCCCGCGCCTCGGCGGAGACCCCAGCGGTCCATGCTGGAGCAACGATCTGCAAGAATGACGTCGATGATAACCAAATAGACTCTTCTAATCCCGATGGGATCAAATCTAATTGGCCGAACCCTATATGAGCGGGCGTGCTATAATTGTCATTTACCACCCCACCTACGAGATATATTGCGATGGCTCCTAAAGCGGTCCCACCCATTATCCCGTTGTCGCAAGGAACACAGTCGATGAATTGAGATTCCTCCCGCTCGATACTGTGCAAAATAGTCCTGATGGGCACCAAAAGATATTTCCTCCGGGCCGACAACACCAGGTCGTTGCCGCAAGTCAAGAACAGATGTATCCATTCGAGACCGAATACACACCGTCTCCCACACAGAGGGCACCGGACAGTGTTATAGGTGTCCTCATCAAAGTGGTCGAGAGTTTCAGGGAATTCAGTTTGTTCTTTGCCAGCGTTCCCTCGTGGGAATACTCCAAGTCTGATTGTTTCCAACCATCGAACTCCCTCGGTGAGATCCGTGCGAGAAAGTGTTCGTCTAAGATAACCCCTGGTTGCACCGAAGCACCAGTACCCATAGTGGGTGGCTCCAGCTGACCGGTTAATAGACCACATTCTCTCGAGGACGCAGTCCTTGATTTCCCGGACCATAAGGCCCTGGTTTGCTTTGTCCTCGCCATATGCAGCGTAAAGGCTCTCCAGAAGGTTATTGCGTTCAGCAGGGAGATGGAACTCATCGGTGATGTATGTTCCCCCCCTAGCATGCGCCCAGCCAAAGATATCCTTAATGTTTTGTCCGTCATTAGTCGTCCCGACGATGCTAGCGCCCACGTTTGCGATAAAGTGAGAATGAAACTCATTGCTGTTCCTGTGGAACTCGTAAACTTGTGCGCGTTGTAACCAGGGTCTAAGCGGTGAGCGTTGTCCCCCGTACACAGGACCTCTTTCGAAGTCTCGTTGTAGTCGTTTGTGCTGCCAAGCGGTAGGTCCAAGTGGCGCTCTAAATCTAGACTTAATGAGGTTTTCGAGCCAGGCCTCACTGGCAATACGATCCGTCCCATAACGGTGGATGACGTCAAGACTACTGTCGAATTCGCCAACGAGGTTGTTACCGCGTTGTCGGCCCTGGATCTGTTTGATCCAGTCCCATCCTGATTGGGTCCAAAAGTAGGATCGTCCGTGATGGAAGAGGTCTTTAGTCGCGTGAAGGTTCTGTATCCAAGTTTTGAACAGACTTTCATCTTTTAATCCAGTACCGTCTTTCGTATTCCACACACGTGCTAGCTTCGCATGTAAACGCGTGCGAAGCCCAGAGGCGACCTCCTCAATAGTAGGGAGTCCCACTGAGTATGCAGATGAAAGCGGGTCAAATCGGGGGTCAGTTTCCGGAATTCCGATTATCCAGGACAAGGCCTTATCCAGGACCTTTTGCGCTGGTCGGCAATTCTCCTGACGGTAGGCGAACCACTCCGCACCATAGGTCATCAACGGGATGACCAAGTTGCGGAGGAATTCAACCTTAAGTGGGATGGGACACCTGCTATCATTAAGTATAGGGTAGAGTTTCCATACGGCCTTACGGCCTTCGTTTGCTCTATCGCTGGCACACTTGTATTCCAGACTATCCCTTGGCGAAGTAGACATGCGATGATCAATCATAGACCGGTCAACCCATATTCCTAAGTACTTATATTGGTCCACCTTCGGGATCTCTCCCTTGGGCGTGACGAATGATGTGCGGTTATAAGAATTTATCAGATTCTCATCCTCAGTCCACAGCATCACCCCACACTTCGCCAAACCTAATTGCATCCCCCACTTATCGCACCATTTGTCGATGTTCACACATACCGTTTTCGCCCTCGAAAGGTTTTCTTCCAGTATGAGGCAGTCGTCTGCGTATAGTGCACCGCGACAGCGTTCGCCGTCCAAGAGCTCAAGCGGCTCACCTGGGACCAATACGCCCCTGACCGATACTTCGTCGAGGAGACTGTTAATAAAAATAATGAACAGAAGTGGTGACAATGGACAACCTTGCAGTACCCCCCGGCTAGAGGGAACTGGGTCGCTCATCTGTCCGTCAATAAAGACTCGGAACTGGGACGAATGATAGTAACTGTCGATGAACCTAAGCGCTCGACCGTGTACACCTTTCTTCTCCAGTAACTTGATAAGGACCTTGTGGGGTACCCTATCATAGGCCTTTTTGAAATCTACAAACACACCGACAGTAGCTTTGCCAGTTAAATGCCTACGTCTTATTATTTCGGACATTGCGATGAATTGTGCTATGCACTCTTCGTTTTTTCTGAATCCTGCCTGTTCCATGCAAATGAGTTTCGCATCTTCAAATGCTGTAGACAATCGCTCCGCTATCACCTGCAGAAGAACTTTCTGGGCGATAGACGATAGTGAGATGCCTCGGTAGTTATTCAGATCCTCTGGTTTTGACACGCCTGGTTTCATCAAGTTGATTAACAACTGAGTACGCCATTCGAGTGGGATCTTTGCAGAGTCCCAGACCAGTGACAGTATACTGTGTAAACACCGCCCGAGGGGGGTGAGAGGTTTGACCGGCAGTTTTTCTTCGTCAAGGTCAATTGTTACGTTATCCTTCCTTACGAACTTAGGGTTTTCCTTTTTGATAGCTGCCATACTTTCCTCACGTACGACTATTTTGAGGACGTTGATATGCACGCCGTCCAATCCGGTCGCTGTATTGCGGTTCATACGCCGGATGGCAAGTAGGACTTCTCTCCACTTCAGTTTTCCGGAGATGTTCTTCAGTGGGGGGTGTTCTTTGCCATAGTCGATTTGTTCGCTTTTTTCTATCCCATTGGAGACAAAGCCATCCTCGTCGTAATTACTTACGTCCGAGTAATGGTTTTTAACAGCATTTAGGATTTCTTCCTTCGTCACGGCCATTGATCCTGATCTGGTGTCCCGGACCGGGATCCAACTAGAGTTTCGGCTTTTTGAACTCTTAGAAATGTTTTCGTGAACTTGGGATTTAAGACGATTCCACACTCCCTTATGGTCGTGCGCAATGAAATCATCCGCGATTCTGTGGTAATACTTTCGCTGTTCGTCTCTAAGAAACTCGGTCTGCGCCTTGCGGAACTTCTTTCGTTTCTTGACTAGGTCGGTCGGTAGTGAGATACCCTTTGCCTGGGCTTTTGCCACACGCTTGGCCTCTGCCTTGTAGTCTTTCAGCAATTTCTTAACCTTTTTTGGGAGCATTATCGTTTTGCCACATACTCGGACCTTGATGCCGTATGATACTGCGACTTCATGGAAAGTTTCCAGGAATTCATCAGCTAGCACGTTGACGAAATTGCTAGTGATGTTTTCGTGGTCCGGTAAATCTATAATATCAGCTATTAAGGAAAACTGATTATCGTGAACAAACTTTTGTCCCTGCCTTTTGATCTCTTTGTTATTGTGCCAGTATTTCAGGGGGGTAATGAAAGTTGTATCCTCCGGTCTGGTCCGGAACTTCCCAATAACAGGTCGATGATCTGAGGCGTCATACTTTCGTAGGACTCGTGTTTTGGTAACACCTTCGTCGAGAGCTACTCGTGACGCAAGGAAGTGGTCTATCGCACGTGGTCGCCCCCGTAGGGGAAACCGCGACAAGCCAGATCCCTTTGTCCCTATTCGCTGCAGGACTTCGTAGTGTCGCTTCAACTTGGTGTCGATCTCTTGGTCGTCTAAGTTAAAGTCGCCAAGGACCAGCACCTGAGCCTTTCCGAACGTATCTTCAAGAATCTTGGTAGTAGCTTTCACCAACCATTTTATAGATTGAGTGCGCTCCGCTCTGAAATTACCCCCTGAGGGTAAATAAACACCGAAAAGGTGATAAGGAGCGTCTGAGCCTGGTACTCCAGAGATCTTCACGTGGATAATGCCCCTAGGGGCATCCTCGTGGGGGATTTGGTACGCGGCGAGTTGGGTATGAATTAACAATGCCAACCCCCTAAACCCCTCTTGTGCGTCCTGAGCGAAGGTCACGTAATTATTTACACGAATCGGATAGTGATTCGAGGCGACCCTAGTCTCTTGGAGACAAAGGATCGCAACCTTCTGCTTTTCCAGAAGTCCTAGTATTTGCAATTTCTTAGAGTGAAACCCATTCACATTCCAAGTGACAATACCGGTCTTCCTTTCCGTAACACCTTGAAACTCACTTACTATAGCGGGAGGTCGGTCCTGCCAATGTTGCCATACAGCAACCCGCCACTGGGATAAGTTGTGTACGCTCGCAGGGCGCATTTCCTTATCCGTGAGTTTAGAGCCCTCTGCTAACAGAGTTCTCGATTCGTACCTGAATCTATCCCGGGTCCACTCCCTGATCTTTTTGATCACGGCCGGGACGACATCTGCCGTAACCCACATATCAATACGCGGGAGGCGGTTTTTGCCGCAGATACGTTTGAGCTTCCCAATGGAACGAACCATACCCTCATCAAGTATGGTATCCAGAGCGTCCCACATAACCGGAACTGTCGTCTCCCTAGTATTGAAGACGCACAACCGAGTCAGTTCCTTAAGCCCAGGGTTGTTCGGTTTTGGCCGAACTGGGTAGTTTTGAGTATATTTAGCCAGCACTTCGTCCATAGTTGTACCCAGAGCTACGGCGTCCTGCTGAGATCCATCATTAGACTGAAGATCAAAGTCGAGCCCCGTTAAGTCGTTTAGTTCCATGGTAAACTTCCGTTCTTCGCTTGGGTCCGGGGAACGCATTCACCTAGCATTGGTAGGATCCTAAGGCCCATAACTCCGCTCGGGGAACGGTGGAGGGTTCTTCCAATGTCCAGGCTTCAACTCCCTATTCCACAAGGAACCGGGCCGGAGGTGGTATGTTCGCAGCTGGACCCACTTGTCCCCAGGAGGCGGTCCCGAAGGAGGGCCCCCCAGTTGCTGCGTCACTCACAAACCGGACCGTAAGATCAAAGACGATTTCCTATCTCAAATTCCAACCTTTTACCTCGTGTTCAAGAATGAACTTACACGAGTTACTGAGTTATTTACTAAAAAGGGGGGCGGGAGTCTGACATGTCTTCCTGTAGAGCAGTTGGAAGCAGGATCACGCATAAAAAGACCAGCAAGCAATACAATGATATTTTCCCCTTTTTGGGGAGCGCGATTGAGAGTATTCAACATAAAGAAACCGTATTATAAGGTCCCAAGAGAGGTAACTAATTCTACTATTAGTCAGCCTTCTTTTTGCCTTTACCACCCTTGGTGGACCCCTCCTCAGACCCCTTAGCCTTCTTCCTCTTTCCCTTACCATCCTCGTTCGGTTTCTTCGACTTCTTCGAGGCGTCCTTTGGTTTGGACTTGTCCTTCTTCCCCTCGAGGTTGGAGACGGCGGTCTCCAGCTTTGCAAGGCGGCTCTCGTGTTTGTCGATTCGTCCGCGCAAGGTCTTGACGATAGCAGAGAGGTCTTCAGCGACGGCCAGATCCGATCGGATGACAGCCCCCTTATCCACCACAAGCGGAGCGATATTCAGGTTCGTTCGCAACTTGTTCTGGACTCCGATATCCGGGCACTGCGTGTGATCGTGGGGGGTGTCGAAAATCCCATTGCGTCCACAATACGCACAGCAGAGGATACGCACAAAATGAGTGCCATCGACTTCGAACTCAGAGAGCTCGATAGCCGAAGCGGG
>JASBNA010000159.1:0-5000 GCA_038087015.1 Cerrena zonata | reverse complement strand
TAGGAGGGTAGCACGAAGGGATAGATAGAACCTTAGGGGCGCTTTTGCGTCCTACCCATTCCCACAGCAATATCCAGTTGATGGGGATTACAGAGCAAGGCTCGTCTTCTATCCCTTGTTGTTTCCCATGCTAATTTGTTGGAATGATGCGAGTCTCCCTCTCCCGTGTAATTTCCGATTGATCCGGTGATTTGTCAACCCTTCTAATTCCGATGATGGCTTCCGATGATGGCGGTGTTGCGATGTGTCAGACGTTTCGGCTCGGCTGCACATTGGTCATCGACGTCAGCTGCCTCCCATCATCATCAGCTGTTTCCCATCAGAGTCATGTGGTTTTGTTGAATAGTGGTGAAATGAAGAAGAAGCGCAACGCCCGCAGTGGGAGACGCAGTCGACCGCATGGAGTCCCACGGTCGTGAGAGAGTATGATGACTCATATCCCGATCCGGAATTACCCAGCATTATATAAGCACACAGACTAGATTCTGTCTTTCTCCAGACATCTTACTGCAAGCTGTCTACCCCAACGCAAACAACCAAACAACCAACCCCCCGCCCTCTCACACCCCGCCCCCAATGGCTGCCACCTCCTCCTCTGCCGCTCCGGCCTCTTCCCGCGCTCCCTCCCCCACCTCCTCCCACCCCAGCAACCCCTTCGTCGTCCCCGACGCGAAGCCCGTTTACCGCGGGAAGCGGTTCGACGTCTATCGGGGGTACATGGTCTCCAGGGGGGTTGCCGACCCCGCCCCCGAGGCTGAGCCGGTACACCCCCCCGTCGTACCTCAGGAACCTGTCCCCCGTCGAGGGTACACGCGGGCGGCGGCCGCCCCCTTCAAGCCCCTCACCAGGGTACGGGATGCTCGATCAGCTAGTCCGCAACGCCCGGGAGCTGGGTCGGCTGGAGGCCCTCCGCGATCTCCGTCCTCCAACGTGTATGAGGATGGGGGTGCTCGGTATAACGGTCGCCGCCACAATAGTGGTGATCGTTTTGCTGGGATACTTGGTCGGCTCACGGAGGGCCTAGGTCCCTCCCCGATCATTGTCTTCACCGAGGGGATGCACAACACCGTGTCGGTGGGGCCCAGCGTGGTAAGTATTTCCTTTTATCTTTGGTAGTTTCTATGCTAACTACCTTCTTTAGACGTTTCGGGACATCAGGATGTCCGACTACGATGCGACGGTCCCCAAGGTCATCGAGACCCTGGCGCGTCCCAACAAGGACCGGATCCGGGAGGAGTTGCGGGCCGAGTCCCGTGCTCGTCGCGACGCGGAGGTGGAGCGGTGGCGGGAGCGGGTTATGGCTCCTGGTGGCAGCCGTGCTGCTGATTGGGGGTCTGGAACTGTCCAGGCCGATAACCCGGTCGGTGGAGATGCTGACCCAAGGCACCCCAGACCCTCTCGGTCTCCCACCCCCCTCCCTGTCAAGGTGGAGCCTCCAAGTGCGGAGGAGGAGGTAAGTCAGCAGCCTTCTCATTAGGGCTATCTCTGACTGACTTTTAGTCAGCTCCAGCTTCTGTGGCCGACAGGACCTCCCCTCCCCCCACCTCCCCCCCTCCCTCTGACACCCCCAGCGACTCGGAGCTCTGGGCGGCGGTAGGCGAGCCCGGTGAGGGCTGGGTCGACCGGGGCAGGGGGGGCTGGACCATGCCTCCCCTCTAGGGGGTTTATTTGTACTTAGACAAGTAGTGTACAAATAAATGAGTTGGGGGCAATATTGTGTGAATTAAGTGTGAGAACTAAGTTAAAACTCCGGCGTGAGAAATCTATAAATAGCTGCTTAGTCATATTTGTGCGAGAGTCAGCTTGAACCTCAACCGCCATATGCCCACGCGTTGGTTGTGGTTTGTGAACGAACCCTTTGAGACTGGTCTATTGTTTATTGCTTTCCCTCATCAAATATGGCACGTTATCGTGTTAGAAGGCGACGTCGTACAGTTCGGCGCGTACGGGCGCCGACTCGTCGTTACAGACGTGTTGGAACTCGACGGAAATCTTATACCCGTCGCGCTCCGGGGAGCAAGAGACTCACTCGTCGTCGTCTCGCTTATCGCCGCACCCGCACCAGGCGCGCGGTACGTGTGGTAAAGCGTGGTCACGCCCCTATGTTCCGCACGGAAAGGACCGTGATGCACAAGGGCTATCCAGGCCATAACGTGTTCCATTCTCGCGGGTTCAAACCTGGTCAGCAAGCTTGGTGTGTCTGGATGTCCAATTACATGATCAATATCATTCCGAAATCTCTTGATCCTGCAAAGATGCATTGCCGTCGAACTGATTGGGTTCGCGCCCTTGGTGTCAACATTGATTTGAGAATGATGATGACAGCTAAGTCTACCTGGGAATTCCGCGTTATTGTGTTCCAGTCCCCTCACAACCTTACTACTACTACCGATGATGATCATGATGGTTCCGGCCTGTTCGAAACATCCCAACATCTACCAGATATTGTCGATCCCATTCAGGTGGGGTTCTTTAACCCCAGGGCGGATTGCTTGTATGGGTGGACGAAGGACAATCCCACGCCTATCCTTAGACAGGAATACGCCTCCAAATGGAAGCTTGGTCAGCGGACTGTCCTCCACCGCCCTGACTACGAGCAGTGGTCACATGCAGTACCCGATTACCCCATGGCAACGACAGTGATCAATCGTCGTTTCCGTGTTTCCAATCGCGGTCGTGAACTCAAGTCCACTCGCATTAATGTATTTCGAAAGATACGAAGTACTTGGGCACATCACGACTCAAAGTTAGAGAGTAACTGGTATGGTACCGAACAACCCATGTCTTGGCGTGATGCAACCAAAGTTGAGATGCCGGATCGCAAGATGTATCTCTCTATCATCGGTCGTTTGATTAAACCCCCTGTCCCCATGCCAGTCCCTGCTGATTACGACCCCGTCGCCGCTGATGGTTCCTCCAAATTCCCACTCGTCCGACTTGATGACATGGCATTGGACGAATATGGTGAAGACGATGATATTCCCACCAATGTTTATGAGAGGTATCGTCGCCATGGATTTGGTCCTCCTCCCTACCCCCACCGAGAGGAACGTGATCTTGTTGGTGCGGATCCTGATACGGTTCCACCCGGCATCCATTCATCGAACCATTCTGCTATGGTTATCCAAGCTAGCGAATCGCTGTTCAAGCCATTCAAGCCACCGCGTCCTGTCGTGAGCGGTGTTAGTAGCGCTGGTGCTCCCGTGCAACCCATACCCGGTCCTAGTAAAGTTCGTTACATGGTTGGTCAGCGAACGCACGAACCAGGGCCAGACGGGATGCCTGTCAACCCGGAGATTATTGTTGAAGAACTTGATGACGATGAAGAGGAGTCTGCGAGTCAGGCTGGCCGGAAGGGCAAAGGAAAGGCTACTGAACCTATTGTTGGACCCGATAACGATGACAACCGTAATATTCGGCTTCGTAATGACGTTAGGGAGCTTAACTTGGATATTCGTGAGATTGCTGATCGAACGACGGATGGATTGGCTGGGATACGTCACCAACTTGATGCTATCGAGGAGAATACTGGTGGGCGTATGCCTGGTGACCCCAAGCCGGAGGCACTGGAACATGCTGTTGGACCTGCCTACAGTTCGGTCTATGTTAGACCTATCGTGAGGATATTCTTCACGAATATGAAGAAGAAAGAATATTAGATAGTTAGTTACTGTATGTACATTAGGCTAGACGAAATAAGCAACGTAGAAAAGTGCAGCGAATACGAAATGAAACGAAACCACTACTTCTCTTAATGAATGAGATTGGAAAACCACATGTATTACGTAAGTACAAATAAGACTAAATTTAGAAACAGCCTGCCCTAAACCAACCTGCCCTAAATCAACGACATACACTGCCTCGCCAATCCGAAGACCTCACTAAGCCATTCAATCGGTAGTAGCGACGGGCGGTGTGTACAAAGGGCAGGGACGTAATCAACGCGAGCTGATGACTCACGCTTACTAGGAATTCCTCGTTGAAGAGCAATAATTGCAATGCTCTATCCCCAGCACGACAGAGTTTCACAAGATTACCCAGACCTTCCGGCCAAGGTGAATAACTCGCTGGCTCTGTCAGTGTAGCGCGCGTGCGGCCCAGAACATCTAAGGGCATCACAGACCTGTTATTGCCTCAAACTTCCGTCTGCTAGACGCAGACAGTCCCTCTAAGAAGCCGGCGACCAACAAAAGTCGGCCTGGCTATTTAGCAGGTTAAGGTCTCGTTCGTTATCGGAATTAACCAGACAAATCACTCCACCAACTAAGAACGGCCATGCACCACCACCCATAAAATCATGAAAGAGCTATCAATCTGTCAATCCTAGTCATGTCTGGACCTGGTGAGTTTCCCCGTGTTGAGTCAAATTAAGCCGCAGGCTCCACTCCTGGTGGTGCCCTTCCGTCAATTCCTTTAAGTTTCAGCCTTGCGACCATACTCCCCCCAGAACCCAAAGACTTTGATTTCTCGTAAGGTGCCGAGCGACACATAAGTTTGAGATCGCCCGATCCCTAGTCGGCATAGTTTACTGTTAAGACTACAACGGTATCTGATCGTTTTCGATCCCCTAACCTTCGTTCTTGATTAATGAAAACATCCTTGGCAAATGCTTTCGCAGTAGTTAGTCTTCAGTAAATCCAAGAATTTCACCTCTAGCAACTGAATACTAATGCCCCCAACTATCCCTATTAATCATTACGGCGACTCTAGAAACCAACAAAATAGAACCGCACGTCCTATTTTATTATTCCATGCTAATGTATTCAGGCGTAGACCTGCTTTGAACACTCTAATTTTCTCAAGGTAAAAGTCCTGGTTCCCCGGCACACCCAGTGAAGGGCATGCCGGCTCACCAAGAGGTAAGACCCAGCCAGACAGTACATACCGTTAGGCAGACCGCCCAGCCAGGTCTGAAGTTCAACTACGAGCTTTTTAACTGCAACAACTTTAATATACGCTATTGGAGCTGGAATTACCGCGGCTGCTGGCACCAGACTTGC
>JASBNA010000158.1:0-19057 GCA_038087015.1 Cerrena zonata | reverse complement strand
GAGCGTAACCCTAACAGGCAAAGCCTGAGGTGACTTGCATGGTGGACATTTCACTTCCGTAACAGCGTGGTGACCACCCACGGGTTATCACCATTCACGGGATACGTCAGCCACTGCAACTTCATACAAACATAAAAATGCAACTCCAGCGCTTTGTGCGACGACAACTTTAAAACACACTCCGCGCCATTACAATAAAACCTCCCTCATCGAGCAACATGTAGTGATACTCTGAAAGTTTTTACTTGGCCGTACATGCTAACCGTCAATTCTAAACTACCCACGCTCTTGACGTCTCTCAAACTTGGCTACATGTTTCGCATGCACGTGAAAAACTCTTCACCCTTCGATTCTGACGTCAGTGACTGTTTGCTGCAGTGTCTGCCGCACCGCTATTTATTGCAGCCAGCCAAACGCACCAACCGCCAGCCCCCCGTTTTCAATTCCGCAACCGCCCTCAACCGCATCGTTCTCAAAACCTTCCATCTAAAAATATGCATTTTACTCCGTTTATAAAACGCAAAGTATTGTTCTTCGAAGTTGGACACCCAATATAGTACGCACCATTTCTTTCTCACTCCCTATTTATTCTCACACCTGAATAAAAGCAACCTGCCGCTGGACGTGAAGAGCTACTTGATGCAGTACTGCGATATGCCTACTCTCGTTGGCCTCTGCCATGACGACAACTGGCGCGATATAACACTTGAGGAGCTCAGGATGTCGTTCAGGTCACTCCTTTCTAGGTTCACCCTCGACCCCGCCGCCTTTCGAACCATGATGAGAGACACGAACTGTATCATCTCTGGCTCCACAGCCCTCCACTTTCTTCTCCGCGAGCCCAGCTCCTGGACACCCGGCGATACCGACATTTTGGTGGCACCGGCTTATTTCGACACAACACTCCGCTTTATTCTGGCGCTGCCGGGAGCCGCCATCACCTACGACAGCCAGAACGTACCGCCCGGAGTGTATCACAGTATCAATGCAACTTTGAAACGTTTGGTGAAGGTCACTACCAACATGACTACCTTCGATGTCATGATGAGCAAGGAGAGGTCGCCATATCACCCTGTGGTGCACTACTGGACAACCCTAGTAATGAATGCACTCACGGCCGATTTTTTTGTATGCGCATACCCCACACTGACATTCTCCCACCGCGGCGCCATGAAGAAGTACTTTCCACCCCCATCTCCGTTTGAAAAGTACATCGAGCGTGGTTTCACATTCTTTGCACCCGGTAAACATCTAGACGGAAGTCTATCTTGCACGACGTCTATTGCATGTCCGAGGCGACAACGTTATTTTGGCGATGATTATTGCCTCGTCTTCCCCTTCGTCAGCGCCGCTCACGTTGACAAACTCGGTACCGAACTTGCCGATTCCAACATGACCAGTGCCTGGCAACTTGGAGGAAGCCCCTGTAACAACATAGACTGTTTCCTAGCGACACCTCGTATTGCCGTCACCATGATAGTGAACGGAGGCTGGCAGGCTGGCTTGCAAACGGTCGAAGAGGCATAGGTTCAGAGGCGTGTCCGAAGTTGCCCTCCTCATTGACGAGTCGATCATTTTACTTCATATCCACATACATGTCTATAAAATACGATAATACACAGTCCTATCATCAATTGACCGATTTTGTTCTACTCCAAGGAACAATAGATAATGCTGCAGCTACTGTCACTGGACCATCATCAACTCTACTATGACCGTAAGAGTTAACGCGAAACATGTCCTTCGGCGTGCTCTCAAGAACGGTCAGCCCCTTTCCGT
The DNA here is from genome assembly GCA_038087015.1 of Cerrena zonata. Taxonomy (NCBI): domain Eukaryota; kingdom Fungi; phylum Basidiomycota; class Agaricomycetes; order Polyporales; family Cerrenaceae; genus Cerrena; species Cerrena zonata. The sequence goes on along the minus strand of JASBNA010000158.1, from coordinate 17,278 downwards.
TTCAACTCTTCAAGCACCTGATTCTGCGCACTATTCGCAAAGTGTTGAAGAATCCGCCACATTTTTTCCCGATCCTCAACTGTTCCCACTGTCAGTGAGCGAAAATCAGCTCGCCTCTTCACCGCGAAACCTTCCGCTCGCCTACACTCCTCCACCAACGCAGCATTTTTTGCCCTTGCAATCCGGTCCGCTAAGTCTGTACTACTACCGCGACCGACGTCCTGGGGCAATGCAGGCTGTGTACAGTCATTCTGACCCATTAGTACACAGCAATCACAACAGCGTGATAACCTCACCTGAACAACTACACCGTCCTTCGCATCGCTCTCTATCTCTTTTTCTAATGGCACACACAGTTCCAGAGGGGGGGGGCCATCAACATCGTGGTCGTTTGTATTCACCACCATAACTCGCACCGGTGAGTTACGTTCAAGATCCTGCATTTCGTGCTGAGATTCAAGCCTGTCAGCATGTAGGTCATGATGCATGATACAGACACTGACGTCGAAAAAGGTGCGAAATTCGCTAGTACTGAGGGGGCTGGTGGGGGAGGGACTGGCCACGGACAGAGTCTATCGCCGGTGTCGTCAAGTAGAATGCATCGTTATATATGTATAGAGACCTCCTGCCTTTTCCCATTCGTCCAACACATTGGCCTGGCTGACCACCTATATTGGACTCGTCAATTCTCCACTAATGTCCGCGGATCGTACCTCCTTCGCGGAAGGGCACGGTTTAATCCGAGTAGCCTCGTCATCCGCATCGCAACAAGGCTTTCATCCGCCTTTCTACATTCTAATCGTTACGGCCCTGGACATTTCCTCCCCGACCGGACGTGCGGACGAAAACATGTATCGGGTTTAGGTTTTGGTCATCATTGCAAGACCGCCTCACAAGTCATCCACACTGACCAAACCGATAGCACGAAACATTCATTGCATAACAAGAAAAGTGCCAGACACCGGAGATTAGACTTGGCCCGGTTCATACATGAAATTTTAAGACGTCCATGCTCTGCACCTGAAAATAAAATCCTTCCCTCTCGCTCTGCTCATTAACTCCATGCACCGCTGTAGCTTTTGCCTCAACCAATGCCCCTCTCAAATCAGAATACCGCGTAAAAGGCAATAACTCAATGCCTTCACCGTAAATCGGCAAGGGTGCAACACTCCACGGCCCTCCTTCCAGTTCCCAGTACTGTACACCGTGCTTGTCGCAGGGCAGTTCACCCTCCTCGAGAGTAAGACTGCCCTCAGCGTCCCGTAATCGTCTGGCAGCAGCATAATTGATTTGGAACGGAACCATACCGTCTGCGTCTACGAGAGGTGGGTTCAAGCGCTACTGCCGCATTAAACATGAACCATTTTTTGGGAGCAATCGAAGACTCACTTGCAGAACTTTTGGAAACATGAGCACAGGGCAACCACGCTCGAGGAACCGGTGTTCTCGGCGGAATGCCGATTGTGCGATTGACCCCTCAAGGTGGCGACAAACCGAGGTGACATCCGCTTTTCTTGAATGTATGCCGGGGTAGCGATCACTGTCGAATAATTTGGCTTTCGGGCATTCGTTGGTGAGTCGTCGGTGGTCAGTGAGATCACAATCGATGCCCTCCGCTAACATGCCAACGAAGCGAAACTCTCGAGGGAAGACCTCTGTGAGGGTGTGCTTCCAGGCGTCGTCACTTTCAGGGCAACAACGGGTCACGATGTAGTCACCGTTTGTCTGCGTCCTGCGCCATTCCATGTCATGTAATGCACTCAGGTTGCCAACGAAATGACTTCCCATTTGCCTCTGAACACCTCGTTAGAGCAGCAATGAAACACAGCCAAAAGGATACTTACCGCACGAATGATGTAGTCCATGAGGGCTGATGGTAGTTGGTAGTGCGTTCACGAGCACTAACGAAAGATCTGCACCTTCAACTTTTACTCTTGCTCGAACAGATCGACATCCGCACAGGGATTGCCTCCGCTGCGGATAATGCATTACGGACCGTCCATTCTTCGAGTCCGGACGTCGGTTGATGGTGCGGGGGGGGGGCCTCAGTCCCGCTAACCGTCGCCTTCCGCACACACGTTTGCATTGCGAGGGCAGGTGTGTGTTGCCATACACACTCGTACCCTTAGTCTCCACCATTGTACCTCCAACGGATGCAACGAGCCGCAGCACCGCGGATCGAGCAGCGGCCGACCTCCGCCCCGCTCTTAACGGTCAGCCACGAAAGTGTTGACCACCACCCGAATCGGGTGCGTTGGGCGCAAAAAAACAGTATAAGTAGAGGTCGCCCACATCTTGTCGAAACGTCTAGCTCTCTTCATCAGAAACCTCAACATCTCACCATGCCTTTGGTAACCGGCGACGCACGCCGATTCGTCTTTTTTCCACCAGGCCATTTTGTTCAGTAGGTGATATTTATCATTGACACACTCCGTAACTCATACCGGCACGTACAGCAAACTCCCCAATGAATTAAAAGGCCGCATCATTAAATTCTGCGATATGCCAACACTGGTGGCCTTGCTGCACGATCCGCAATGGCGCCCATTCGTGGAAACCGAGCTCATGTTGTCCTTCTTGAAAGCATTGTCCAAGATAACTGATCGGCCGGTCGCTTTTCGCGACATGATGAGACTCACTAAAGCAATCATCACAGGTTCCACAGCCCTTCACTACATCCTGCGTCGACCGTCTGCTTGGCAGCCCGCCGATACCGACGTCATAGTTCCCCGCCAGTCGTTTGAAACGGCGTTGACGTTCATAATGCAACTACCAGACGCCAATGTACAGTTTGACAGCGATGTTGAGCCCAATCATGTATATCCAAGGTTAGGGCAAGGATACAAACGCCTGGTGAAGGTGACAACCCGCTATGGCGTCATCGACGTTATGCAGAGCTCATCTCAATCGCCATTCAATCCGCTACCCAATTTCTGGGGTACCCACGTAATGAACGCTCTTACCGCAGACTCTTTTATCTGTCCGTACCCCAAGTTGACCTATCATCGCACAGCGCTCGTGAGGTTTCGTCGCCAGCACCCCAACGCCTCTGCCATGACACACAAGTACAAGGCGCGGGGTTTCGTGTTGTACGCATCCAACCGCCACCTTTCCGATTTAACCGTCTCCTGCGCTCATTTCTCCGCCTGCGCCAGCCGAGACCGATACTTTGGAGACTACGACACTCTAGTGGTGCCTATATGGGACGCGAATTACGATGTCAACGACTGGGCAGAACCGGGTGCCGAGTTCACCACCGCCTGGCGTTTGGGAGGCAGGGCTTGCGGCAATACGCGTTGTTTTCTCCACGCTCGTCCTGCTAGCAGCACAGTCAGGCTTTTGCCAGGAGAACCGCCTGCAACGCCAGTCTAGACACTGCGTTATGTCATTGCCAGCTCTATTCTCCACGTTGAGCCCGACGTATCCTCTTCGGGCGTATCATTTCCCCTTTAGGACCTCTCCACTCCTGTCACTATTACTCTACTTGCCCTTTCGAGATTTTTCTTCTCTTCCTTGTTAATAATACATACGAGGATCCAGGTACCCAGCGATTCGCATCAAAACCTTTCGTCCTTTCACCTTCGACTCCAGACGCTCTTAGTTTAATATGAAAACACGTGTATATTGTTCTCCGTCTCTATAAACAGTATTCCGTTTTGCCTTATCGTTTCGCTCACCCTCAACACCAACGCGAGCACTCTCCAAGGATACTCATCAAGGTCACAAACTGCGCTCCAAGTTCCGCCTCAAATTCTTCATAGGTGTTAGCCACAACTTGAGCGCACTCTGCCATTCTTTTGGTTTTCGGGGCAGAGCCTGCCCGCTCGCAATCGCCTCACACCGCCTGCGATACCATTCCTCGCACTGTATCGTCCAGTGCCCACAATTGAATCCGCTTGCATTCCATGTATTTTCCTTCGGCCACCATGAAACATCCGCCGTTTGGTCTCCTCTGCCTACAACCAACTCGTGAGAAATTGAGAATCATGTGCTAACCAAAACTAACCTGTAAAAATCTTATACACGCCTACAATGCCCTCGGTCACTTCCGGCGGCATTTTGTTGTAGTGCAATACCGAATTGCCCACATGAACTGCCTCGATAGCAAGTGTTTCATCAGCACTCGCCGCCAACGCCACCTTATCGATGTCGACATCTGACTCCATAGCTAATCGCCACAAGATACCGCCCGATTGCAGTGCGGCGGAAGACACAGCCACGTTTTTGAACAAGTGTAATCGTCTTTCGACATACGACCGGTAATCATCCGTTGTGAAGGTCCAGCGATCCCAGCGATAAATGGGCTGCACCAAGTGACACTGAAGGTTTGTAAAAGGAACTTCCGTTTTCCACAGCTTTTTGAACGCTAGCCCCCTTTCCAGTAATGCTCGGCAGACCTGAGCGTTGCCTGGACCCCAACGCCTTCGAAGGATCTCGCGCCAAGTCGTGCGCGAATGAACGGCGATTAGCCAGTTAAGTGCCGCCGAGTTGATGGTCTTGATGACATAAAGGCAGGTGGGTGTGTTGACGGGTCGTCCTATGCTTTGCGTAAAGCCCCATACATTGTGTCGACGGTTAAACTCTTCATCTGGGACATGACAATCCGCCAGAGACGTGGGCACCAACTCATAATTCTCGCAAGCGTTAGAAAATTTCACTAGAGCGGCAGGGACATCCCCAACTTGCCAAGACAGGTCATTTACTGCCTCTTCTTGCACCATCGAGTGCAGACCTTTCAACACAGCTAACCTCGTCTCTGGCTCTGTAGGTACGACGAGGGGGCCCTGTGTAGTTGATGTTTGGAGGCCATATCGATAACGCAAGACGTCCATGAAAGGTTCCATGTTTGCCCTTGAGAATGTCAATTGCTCTAGCTCGTTTGGCCTGCGACTCCCTACCACCGGAAGCTGGCCTAAACATTCCATGTCGCTGGCCACTGCATCTGCGTCTTCATCATCATGGTCGTGTGTAGCATCGCGACAACCAACGATAGTACAGTATACACTCTCCAGCGGTGCAAAATCTGCAACGCAATCCCACTCATCCGCAACAGCGTCATATATCCGTTGATTGACAGTGTACGAAGCCCAAACCTCTTCTCGATCCCATCGAGGCACTCTTTGGCGCTCATACCACGGATAACACTCAAGGGCGATCCATTCGTATAATCCAGATTTAGACTGGAGCCTTTCGCCAACAGTTGCATTCCTAGCAACAAGCTTGTGGTCGCCGCTGTTCGTAAGCTGTTGACGATCGCGATCGAATTTGCGCTGTCGAAAGAATGCAGTCAGGGCGTCGGCAGGGATGGTAGCGCTGCTCTCCTCGGCGAGGTGAAGAGCATGCTCCGATGGATGGGCATTGTCACCACGATCGTCATGGAATACGAGCTCCGTAGGGTTGACGGTCGCCTCTCTCACATGGGAGAGATTATTAAAGATATTTCGAGCCTCCTGTATTCTAGCCTTGTCCGGGAAGATCTCCCTGCCCATTTTGTAGTTAATTCGATTTCCGTGGGGGAAACAGAGTGATATCGGGAAGTGCGCAACCCGGAGAACGGGATACAATGACCAAAATCCCCACTCTAGAGACATGTTATACACAATGCCGCGACGCGGGACCGAGGGAGAGAATTGAGTGAGAAAGTTACAGCCTGTTATTTTGTCAAGCCAAAAAGGTGGGAACTTTACTTCGGATGTCGCCAACACCTGGAACCATTGAGGAGGCGTACTGTCACGATCACGTGACGCCGCCGCTATTGTGCAGGCCAAAAGGCAAAGCCATGGGAGAAACAACCTTCTGGCACGGTGCGCCGCTCTACGTGCAGCGAGTTCCGTTCCGTGCTTTTCACGAAATCCCGTTGACTGAGGATATGGGGGTACTGTCGTCGCGAGAGGCACGATGGGCAAATACTTCTCTTTCAGCTGGTTGTAGCTCTGCACCGTCAAATACTGGAGTTGCAGCCATACGTCGCCGATGGAATCCTTCAACACATACATGCCATCAGGCGTTTCTTCAACCGGTAGACGATCAAAGGGGATGCTCAACGAACTGAACAACGGATCATGGAAGAGCGTGGGGTGACGCGGAAGCATCGCTAAGTACCAAAATTTGTCATTGCCCCAATGAGGTTTGGTTAGCAACGAAAGGTGGAACGGTTTGTCTTCAGAAACGTCCACACCATTACCGGGAGGCAGTTCCATTGGAAACGGAGAATTCGACACGAGTAGGCAATGATCCTGCCAGACAACATGTTTGAAGTCAGAGTACCACAGTGGCATTCTGTTCGCGTCCAGAGACTGCGTGGCCATCGCACGAAAAGAGCTTGTGATGAACGTTGGAACGAACACCATCGCCGGCCAGCAGTACCATGTGGACGTGGTTGCAAAACGCAGCGGAGCGCCGAGAAACTCTCACACGTGGTGTTAACGTAATTCGGACCGTCTTCCAACCAACAGGACGTATGTTATTTATCGCTCCGATATACACGTTCGAGACTGTGACACACAAAGCCTAACGACCACAGGCACAATACAAATAGAGGGAATGAAAGAATAGAAATGTGAAGGGTTGCACATACCAACCAGAATCATGGTGACAACGTATGCGGCGAACAGGAGAAAGTAGGCTTGTTTGGGGAAAATCACAACGGAACGTCCACAGTCTTCAGAAGGGATATGCTGACGAGTTCTAGACTACATCGATACGCAATGGAAGTCCAATTGTCCCTGTAACGTTGGACCCTTGTAACGTCGTCGGCATGCTGGTAACGAGTGATGTAAGCCTCCGCTAGTATTATGTCGTTTCGAGAGAGGTTCCCAGCGACCAAGCTGGGCATCTGCGTCTTCAAGCCGAAGTCAACCCGCGCATCGTAAATGGCGTCCATAGTTCCAGCCTGGAGAACTTGTTAGGCAAGTAGAGTGAGACTGCAATAGCTACTCACTTTTTTGGGAATTAACTGGGACATCCACGCGCCTCGCTCCCATATATTGGTGGCTGCCACTAAAACAAACGGTCAACCAAGGCAAGCGAAGGCGCTCGGAGCATAACTTACTCGCAGACGACGTCGCAAAGGTGGCCAGCAATTCATCGAGCCGCAGTGCATCACTCTCGATCAAGGGTAGAATAGTGAGGACTGCACGGCTCCCATAAACACCCCCACCGATCTCTTCCAATTTTAGCAACTCTCCAACTATGCAAACCTTCACCTTGGTCTGTCCCTGCGTAATGTAGGTTCGACGATCGTCATGTCCACGTGCGGGCGCACCCCATGACAGCTGCTCCGGCAGTACGCCGACGGCATACGTTGCCGAAGCGGGCTCGCAGAACTGACGGAGACCATTAAAACGCTCTACGTCTTGAGCATCCAAGTAGGACCGTGTCTCCAGGGTCATCGGTTCAATGGGCTGTGACAAGCAATCAGCGTCAAATAACCATTCTTAATAAACATGATGCAGCTTTACTTACTCGGGTGGGTAACAGGGAAGCTGGGCGGCGAATGGCCACCTTGTTCATAGAGACATTGGTCCTCGCCGGACTGGACGTGGTGGAAGAAGGAGCGCTACCAGCGCCCGGTGAAGCATCGACGGCAGTTGGCGGAACATTGTCAGCACGTATTGTCGAACGACTGGGAGTTGATGGGGCGGACAGTGCAACAGGTGCAGGTGCATTTACCACGACGGGTGTAGTGACAGCAGGGACGTCATCAATGGCTGCAGTTTCAGGGGGATGCATCACAGGTGGGGAAATCGGAAGGGAGGTAGTGGGCGGGACTGTCATGGATGAGGCGGGCGGGGTTGTTGGGTCCCTCGATATGTGAGGGACGCTTGCTGCCGATTCGACAGCTGGCTCGGAAGTTGAATTGGAGGATGGAAGAACAGAGGTATCATCTGCAGTAGGTGTCGACGCAACCTCAGGTTCGGGGGGTGTTTGAACAGAGTCCGTCTGAATAGGTGCTGCTGCCGTCTGAACACGACCGCCATCTGAAGTTTTGGTTGTTCGTCTACATCTCAGTGAGGAAAGGTTGACAAGAAAAGATCAGGGACAATGCACACCTCGCTTTCTTCGAAGGCGACACTTCTGCAGCGTCTGCGACCTCAGGTGGATCGTGTCGGACCGTGCTGCGGGTCATACTGATAAGAGATGAAGAATGGAAGAACGAATGGCGAAGAGAAACAGAGAAGAAAGGGGAGGTGATGATGAAAATGAACGAGACGAGGATACAAAGGGAAAAGGGGTGATAAGAGTCGAGGTTCGAGAGGGAACCCTTATAACAATCCCGCCAGCAGATTGAATGGTCCGTGCAGGCAAGTTGCGTCCATACAAACATACGAATGGAGGTAAATTCGACACTGCAGGAATGAGAAGCCTCGAAGACCGAGATGTCCGCCTCCAAGCTGAGTACAGGAGGCAGCGGTGAGCAAGAAGACGAAGCGGACGCCCGGCCGGACTGACCACAACAAACAAGGTCCGCGGCAGATGTCGGTGTTCGAGGTCGCCGATTAGATGCACTTCTCGACGCGGGGGAGGGGGAGGCTGAACTTAGGATATAAGGTGAACGTTTCAGTCTACCGCCAACCACCACAAGCTATCCACATCACTATTACCATCCATACCTTCTCTTTCAATCAACATGGCTCACCTTTGCGTTGAAGTCCTAGACGATGCACCGATGACTGATGGCCCCTCTGCAGTGTACACTCGAGTCCTTACGCGTGAGCTTTGGCCAGAAACGATGCCCTACTATGCAGGTCAGCCTTTGAGCTTGGGTGATCTTGAAGCAAATGCTCTGGTTCCAATCGGGCAGGAGTCCCTCTACGACTGGGCGAGAGTACTTGACAATCCCAACCCGATGGACCGAGCGCGAAACAAGGCCCTGTTACTCATCAACCCATCCAGACCAGGAATAATGGAGAGGGTGGCGATCAAGGTGCAGGGATTTGTCGTCCCGAAAAGGTTGTCATTGGAGACCTTGGGGAATTGGGGGGGAAGGTAAGCCGTACTCGAAAGCCGATTTGCTCACGCCTGATCATCCCCATACAGCATTGATAACGCAATGGGTGCTCGGCAGACATTGTCACTGTGCGGAGGACCCTATCCGGAGGTTTTCGAGAAGCAACAGCGGGCGTTGCAAGCTCTAGTCAAACACGCAGCGTCGCACGTAGGACCCGCCACTTCATTCAAGGTGTCCCACAGTCGTCTTGATCTGGAGCGTCCTGTCTTTACGCGGGTGAGTACGTCATGGATATCAAATGCTACAAGATAATAACTCAGCATAGGCGAGAGGAAACAAAAGGCCGGCACTCACCTTGTCAAACGCTGATGATCCCATGCACAGAGCAGAGCCTATCAAAGGGCAGTGGGTAGTCACTGACCGTCTGTTGATAGGCCGACGATTAGAGTCATCCAACCAGATCGTCGCTGCCAGTCCCTTCGCCATACGTGCCGGCGACTTCGTGGAAGCCACAATAACCCTCGACATCAGTGTTCGAGGCTTCAGTACTAGGAAGGGCTGTATACGTTTCTGGATGTCCCGAGTCGCTCGCCTTTGTAGGAGAGAGCAGATCCCTAGATACAATCCGGTGAGTAGCGGCAACATTCTATGAAATAGGCACTTACCGGTGATAAACAGATACCATCCCTCCCTAAGCCGACGCCGTTAGTTGCCGAGTATGCAACAATGGGTGACGATGTGGAGTGGCCGGAAGAGAATTTGTAGACAACATGTGTAACTCAACCATGTCATTTGCGGCGATACAGTACCAGACATGCTCTCCTTCTCCCGGCCATTTGTAAATTAGATATGGATTGCAGGGTGGCCGCCTCAAATGAACAGATTCTCCCTGTCTCTGCACCGTCATGGTACCAAACTGACCCATCAGCTACTACGAAGCGAGCAGTGAAGTGATTTGCGCCCAGATAAATTACCGCCTGCAATTCCCACACAGAATCTTCGTTTGCCAAGCGAAGTGAAAACCGTTCATCTATGTGGGTACTATCTGAATGCTCCAGAGAGAGTTCCATGCCCAATAGAGAGGGGACTGAGCCGCACCCCACGTGCCATGTAGCACGATCTTTTCTGCAATGGCGGCATACAGATGAGTTTTGCCCCTCAAATACCGCATTGAATAGGGCTGAAACAGTGGTGGGCAAGACCACATTGAACAAAACGTCGGCTGCCCGCCAAATGACGTTGTTAACAGGCTGCGTATCGTCCGCGGCGGACAGGCAATCTTGACAGGTCCGAAAACGCGTTCCATAAGCAGTATTTAACGATGTAAACGCATGAGCGACGTCGTAGATTTCCGCAAAAACGGGACCCCTGCGAGGAAATCTCAATGGATCGACGTCCCCCAGCGAGTCTCGAACAGCATCGCGGGCCCTTTCTAACGGGGGCAAATTTGTCCCGAATACATTCATCGTCGACACGCGGGTAGACTCCGTATTGAAATAGTCAAAAACAGGATTGTTTCCGGCGACAGTCTCCCACATATCCGCGAAACATCGAGCTCCGTTGACGAAGACCGTGAACAGCGCGTCGTAGGCGCAGCTGTAATCGATGGAATCCCATTTCAAGCCGTGATACACAATTGGCAGTTCCCCATCGCCCTCACTTTCGACAGCGAGAAGCGGGATGTTCCTTTTTGGGCGCGGATGTGAATTCACCGGTTCGCAATGTTCCTCACGTGGGCGTTTGTTGCCCCCGGATTTCCCCGCGAGGTTTTGAGTATGGAACGGCTGGTAGTGTTGACCCCGAATGGCACGGAAACCGGCCAACACGTCACGCCGTGTTCTACCTCCTGTTGCTAGTTCGAGACTACCGTCGTATATCATACGGGAAATGTCATCCAGCATCTCCAAGTCATGCAGCTCTGCTCGCAAGTCCCCAGTGAGACCACCTTTAAAGATGTCGTCGGGAAAAGGATGTAGAATAAGCAACCCGTCAATTGTAGAACCTCGTGAGAGGCTGGTGTACGCTGACTGGTGATTCTTGCAAAACCTGAGATCGACACTGTTGAAGGGACGGGTGCGACCCTGGCATCCATAGTCGGTCATGGCAAAATTCGGCAGTACCGGTACCTGGGTCCGAGAAATGGACACATAAGACGAGTTGGGAAGCTGAACTTTAACGGTCTCCTGGCGTGATGAAATCGGAACAACGTTGAGTGGCAGACCGCTAAGCTGCACGTCTGTTGCAGGATTGATCAACCGCACGTAGAGGACGTCAAGAGAAAGCTTGCCAGAGGGATGAGTGTTGTGCTTCCACCCAACCACTATCCCTTCGGCACCGTTGGTTATGCAGAGCTCGGTAGCCTCGTTATTCTTGAGCATCACCGGCATACCAACGCAAAGCTTCAAAACTCCGCATGCATGGCGCTCCACCAAACAAGGAGGTACGCGCCACAACATCTCTTGAATGTCACTGGCCACGAATGGGCTGTTTCCAAGTGACCGAGATTTCTTCAAAGTCGTAGCGGTCCATTTGTCCCTCGAGTAGAAAGACGTCAATGACTGTTGTGTAGACGCAGCGAACCTCTCCGATTGGAACTCATTGATGCCGTCCCGATGAGCGTTCCAGGGAGTGATTATAGACACGTCTCGAAACTGTGGCTCGAAGATGCGAGGAGCATTGCTTGAGGCACCGACCACACGAGAGCGAAACAGTGCGAGGTCTGCATCAGTGCATGAACGAAAGCGAAGCCTGCTCAGTGCATCCCTAAATTGTTGATCAGGAATGGACAGGCCACGTTGACGCATATTCTCTCTCAAGATCACAACAGTGGTAAACTGATGCCAAACGGAGGAGCCGAGGGCCTTATATTGGGCCTTGTTCGTAGCACTCGATACTGCACTATTCGAGTATAGTGCGGAACCGGAAGTAGCCACCGGTGGCAGTTGGCAGAAATCGCCTGCCAAAACGACGTGTTTTCCACCGAACGCATCGCTGCTCCCCAACGCCATGGACAACTGGGAACTGATTTGTTGTAGGTCAGTGTTAGATATCATTGACACCTCGTCGAAGAACAGTACGTCCACTCCACGCAGGTTTTGTCGAAGCTCATCTCTGGTCTTCTGTGTCATTTTGCCATTGCCTCGCTGCAACTTGAGAACGGAATGATAGGTCGAACCGCCGATCAGGCAAGCAGCGGCACCAGTAGGAGCCATGAGCGACATTCGATTTCGCTCGCTTCTTGCGGTGAAAAATGCTGTGAGAGCCTTGATAACTTGAGACTTGCCAGTACCCCCCATACCCCCTAGATACATCCGAAGAGGATGGTCAGAAGGTGCCAAGACAGAAGATGTGATGGTAACAACAGCCCGGACTTGAGCAGCGTTGAGAGTGAAATGAGCACAAACTTCCCTCAAGAGAGGGGAAGCGTTCGGACCAAGAAAGAGCACCTGCTCATTGCTCTGGAGATAAGATGCATGAATCGACCTGTTGCAACTATCCGCGGAGATGACGCAAACTTCGTTGAAATGGGTGCTTATCTGTTTGTCAATGTCGGAGGTGGTCGGTTCGGGCGCATCCCGAGCACGAGCAGCAATTCTCTTAAGTTTTTCGTTGGCAACGATTTTAGCCCACCCGCGGCCGGTGCATTGTTGCTGCGAGGCCGCTGGGAGGGTAAACAAGGATGGATAGGGAAAGGGAACAGAATGAGCTGCTAGAAGCTGCATGTGAGCGCGCACAGTCTCTATTTCCAGCCTCACCTTTGCCGTCCTGCCTTCCGCGACAAGTAAGGTATCCGGATCGGGCGAACCGATACCTGTCGGATCATCCACCTGATCTTGAGTCCGCTCTACGTCAAGTGCATTGAGCGTCGAGGACGAGAACATAGCCAATGCATCACCCTGTTGGTCTTTGCGACGTCTAGCCGAATAATCATCTCGATCGTCATAGCACTCATATAAGAAATTCAACCTACGCATAAACGACAGAGAATCTTCGCTGAAGTTTGTGGAACGAAAGGCATCAGACCAACTTTCATTTTCACCTTTCAACTCGAGACCCGTTCTCCACCCGCCTGGGCGGAAGAACATCAACATGGTAGCGAAGTAGATGTCAGTGTCCCCGGCCTGCCGAGGTAAACGTCCCCCTACGAAATCGAGGACAAGAGTAGAAACATTCGAGATGAATGCAACGCGGTGTGTATTGACATTTGGATGGTCACTATTGAACCGAAAAGTCTGAGCAGGACTGTCCGGAACCACCTCATTCGGATCGCTTCCATTGTCATCGCCATCACTGCTGCCGCCGAACGGCGCCTCAGGATCAATGCCAACACTCTCCTGGTTGTCTTTGTTTCGGCAACGATACCTCACGAAAGAGCAGTGTAGCATATAATCGTAGAGGCACCAATTATCAAAGTGCGACGGACGATGTATGTAATCATGGACTTTAGAATGAGCAACGACTTGCTTGTCACGGTCGAGCCCAATTACAACGGTGTCACGAGGGTCGTTATCGCGATCGCTGATGTCAAGTTTCCACACCTCTGCCACATATTTGAAATACGGATACCAGAAAAATAATTTGAACGAATGACTGGTGTAATGGTCAGGGTGTCCTAACAAGGAGGCGCAGAGCATGGGACCACCTATTTCCATTTTCGCGTTTAGTGCGTTAACGACCTTGGTGAGCAGCCTGCGAGCAGCAACCGACCGGTCGTCCTGCTCACTCACAAGATCTGAATTTTTTTCCAACACCGCTCTGATCACCCCAAAAAGGGTGTAGGTCTTCAATTGGCACTTAGTAACATAATCAGTTACATACGCAATAATGGCGCGAACCTGCGTTCCAGAAAGCAAGCACGCGGTGTCAGAGTTACACCTGAGTAGATATGCTAAATCCCTGGTAAACGTATTGAGCCATTCTTCCTTGTGAGCCAGACGCAATGCCCCGAGCTCGTCGAAGCTAGACTTCTCAACGGTGTCACGAGGGAAACGACCACGACATTCACCGTTTCGCTTACAGTGAGGCCCACAACGATGAACGTAAGCCTTCAGCAACACTGCATCAGTTTCGGCGCTCACACGACACATATATTCATGCAACGAGATGTCCGTCAACGGCTCATCAGGTGGTGGAGTAGGCTTGTGCATCATGGGATCTTCTGCGGAAGAACTAGGTTTACCGGCAGAATCCCCGAAAGCATCACCAATCGGACCACCAGCCAGTTCACCTGAACAACAGAACTCAAGCCAGCGAACTAACTCCTCCTGAAACAGCGGATCGTTGAGAGCACGATCACGAATTTCCTGAGGGGACAGGGAGTGTTTGATCCACAAGAGAAGATGTAGATGCAGAGTAAGACGCCCTTGTGACTCCACGGTCCCGTAGAAACCGGCGGTGGGTCCAAAGAGACCGTCAGTCCCTGTATCCCACCGCAGAATATACTTGATAAAAAGATTGACAACTAGATCGAAAAAGCGAGCGCATGCCACCGGGTTGCGAGCGACGGCCCTTAGCCGTTCGGCGGCGTCAGGCATGGCAGGATTGTTTGACAAAAGGTCAATCTTTTCCCCAGCTAGATACATGCATATGGGACTCTTGGAGTCCGAAGGCGAAAAGGTGATAAAGAAAACGGGAGTACCCAGACGATAGATGAGAGATTGAATCTGATTTCGTTGACGTCGCTTAGATGTGGATGAGTTGGGTACATGCCCACCCACATGATCAACGAAATGTAGGAATTCAAAACATTGACGCTCCTTGTCGTTCATGGGCTTCACAAACCCGTCCTCCTGGCCTCGACGTGCTAACTCGGCCAAAGTATCTACGTCTAACGACTGAATCTTTGCAGCGACGTTAGGGAAATCTTTGCGCTCTGTCAGAAGATAACCTCCGAGAGAGGCACCGCGTATCTGGGCGTGACTATATAACACGAAGGCAAAATATTCGTCGATTTGAAACCGTCGATCATGATACATCAGGAGATGCTGAATATGCTGCTCACGTCCAAGCGGAGTCTTTATCCCAGGGTTTTCGAAACCACCGAGACCGTAAGGAAATAGCCACGGGAACATGCCAGGAAATAGCAGAGGATTGTGATAGATAGACTCTGGATTCTCCTCACGGCCGTACGCCAATACAGGGCGACCGCTGGCTAGATGATGCAAAGACGCGCTGATGCGGCCTTCTCGGGACAAATTATGGTATTTCTCAGACGTCAGCGAGTGCACGGCGAATGAGCAAGGGCCGGTCTCGGTTCCACGCTCCTCGCCGTCGTCGTGGACAGGGAGAGTCTCAGGGGCGCTAGCGGGGGCACTACCGTCCAATGGACGATAGACGATGCTCACAGGTACTTGAGATTCCTTGTACATGTCGAGATTCTCGCGGGACAGGGCAATATCGCTGTAGTCTTTATGATTTTGCTTCAACCAAAGGAGAGCATCCCAAACAACTTGTTTGCGAACGATGAGTGGGGTGCGCTTCATATCGTCGGGTGTAGGGGCACAAGACCCAGTGAACAAAACGACCAAACAAGATTCGACATCGTCGGGTGGAGGGGGCAAAATGGCATGAAATTTAGCAACCGGTTGACCGAACGTCACGGCGTTGGCCGCCATTCGGCGCTGACCCATGGTGACAGACACCACAAAGGTGTTGTGGCGAAAACGGGCAACCATTAGTTTTTCACAATAATTCAGGGCGCGGAGCTGGGGGGGTATATCTCCCAGCCACAATCCGTTAGCTAACGAGCGAGGAGGAATCTTTTTTTTCTTCAAGGAGGTCAAGCACGAGGAGCAAACATCTGCAACTCGCAGTGAATCATCGACATGAAGACCGCTGTGTTCTAAGATAGGCGAGTCATGAGCTCGAGGGACAGTGCCGTCGGTAGAAACGGGAAACACGGCGACAGGTGCATCAAGGCGTGCAAGCGGTAGAAACAATTCGTCGCACACGTTATGCACGGAAATGTCGCTTCGCTTAACCAGTTCAGCACACACGGCGCAGGGGACCTCAGCCAGTGCCTCATCGCTCAATTGATCCGTGAAGTCACGAATCATCTGGGCGCGGGCTTTCAGAGTCATCGGAGGGGGAGGAAAAGACGATGAGGAGGGATACAAAAAAGACTGATACTCAACAGGTATCTGGTGCCTGAGGGGTAGAAACTGAGTGCGACCAAAGGGATTGACAGCACTAGCTCTAGAGCGTTGAAATACGGCGACAGTTTGTTTACAATGAGAGGAGCATTGATGCGTGGATAGCTCATCACGATAATCGTGTGGGGAAAATGTGCCGCGTTGTATTTTAATTTTATGGAGGGAAAAGAGCTTGCGCAAAAATACAAGAGGTACAAAGCGAGCTAGCACAGCCAAGGGAACAGCCAACGCAACGTGAGGAGGAGCGGGAATCACATCCAAGGCGAAGGACCCACAATAATGTAAACGATCACTGTCAAACAGCCCCTCTAATGTTCCAGAGAGACAGGGATACAACTTAAAGTCGTGAACGACGACTGAGCGCGAACGATACGCCATCTGCAGAGCAAGGCAACACAAAAGGAGGAACAAAATATGTTCACTCGATTAGACACAGGCAACCGGATGGCAGCCAATGAAAGTTTCAAGAAGAAAACGGAGCTGTATTTATACAGAATACTACATGACATAGGAGGTGTGGCTAAACAGGGCAGGCGGATGCAAGGAACGAAAAAGCGGAACGTCGGAGCAGGATCTATGGAAGAAGGTGAGACTCTGAAGACAGCAAAAGTGGGGTACGCACGGGGGGGGAACAAGGTACTGTGCCAAACCGGAGCTATCCAATGAAGGACCAGAGAAATGCGCAAGTGGCAACAGCACAGAGCAGCTCACAGCGGGTTGAAGGAAAGACGATGAGTGTGACAGGACGAGGGGGGGTTAGTAATGTAGTGCGGAGCGGAAAGTACGGTAGGAGGACGTACGGGGCGGAGAAGACGAAAGAGGTGATGCGGTGATGAACACGATGGGCGGGGCGCAATCGAGGGAAAACGGAGTGGGAAGGAGAGCGATGGTGATGAAGGGCGAGAAGACGGGCGATGATGACGTGGAAAACGGGGATGGCGCTGTTGAGGAGCCATAGGTGAACGCGACCGCCGTTTCGAGGCAGCATAACGGAAAGAACAGCGATGAGCTGTGGTGAAGTCGTCCGTTGGCACAGACGACTTGGGGAGAGGAAAAAGGGGGGATAGCGAGGTATTAATGGGGTACGAGCGTGGGCGCCTGCGGGGCGTGTGGGAAAGTAGCGGCGAAAGCCGGGCACAAGGAACGAAACGCGAAACAGAGAGCAGAAATTGGTGTT
>JASBNA010000157.1:0-20232 GCA_038087015.1 Cerrena zonata | reverse complement strand
ATAGGACCTGGATTCTACGGAACCTGTTGATCCGCCGGTGCAGAGCGGTACGCTGCTCGGACATTTTCGTTTGCTGAGCTGTACTGCGTGCTCCCCGTTGTAGAAGAGCCCTACATAATGATAAGCTGATTGCTACGAATGAATGATACAAGATCACTTACTGTTGATCTTCCAAATCCAAGCCAATGATCAGCATCGAAACCGCGGACACGTCATGGATCATTGTCTGTCTGCCTTCGCTGACCGCCCGCTCCTCCTCCTCGGTGAGCTGGCATCGGATTTCGACTTCTGTCATTCCTGAAGAAAAAAATGCATAAATTAATACGGAAAATAATAATAATAATAATACAATACTTACCCTTTCGTTCCACATAATAGGGATCAGGCAGACTTAGGTCCTTCTCCCAGTCTTCAACTTCTTTGATCCAGGTGGCCTGTGTCTCGTAAGTGATACCCTGCGAAAGGGATAGGAAGTTGATTTCTTGAGCGGCGGCTGAGAACCTAGCACGAATAAGCTTTCGACATAGCGAGTGAACTAAAAAGAAAGATAAGTACATATTCACAAGACTTGTAGTTGTTGACTCACTAAGAGTCACAGTTTTCCGCCAATTTGCATAGCCCCAGTGGTCGTTTAGGAACGTGTGATGAGCACCAGGGCCCATCATCTTCACGCTGCTCGCAATAGGCTGGATGTCCCACCAGCGACGTTCTATGCCCTCTCCATCTGAACGTCCAACGCCCGGGATCCAGTTTAATGAGTATCGCGAGTGTCCCTTCTGCTTATGAGCATACCAATGCAGCTTCCCGATGGCCCAGCGTAACATAGCTGTATCAGGCAGGTTGACTTGGTACTCGGCAGGATACTTCGATATTCGGTCGATGAGATAAATAATCCATTGACACGTGATGTCATATGAATTGAGTTTATCAACGTCTGGATGGTGCCGCATTGCGGAGCAAAAGATGAGGTCCATATTAACATACCTAGGTAAATGTTAGCATTATCAAAAGATAATTCCATTGAGACGGCTTACTTCTCTCCTTTTTGTAAGTCACCGACTGCATTCTTCAAAAGAAATTCGTGTCGTGAACAAACACATGCACCAATACCGGTAGCAGTGTAGCCTTTTGAAAACTTCGTGTTGGCGTGATCGAGGGCAGCAAGGCCAGTACAGCTACAAATCTAAAGATTAATCAGTGTCCGCTATTAGAGATATGTTAAGGCTACTTACCTCGTCTTGAGCACCGTGCTTTGCTAGCTCTTTGTGATAAGGCTCGTTCTTGACATAGTAAGATAATCCATCGTCGATAATGGGATCTTTTGCCTCGCTGGAGATGTCATATTGTTTGACCCGGAAGCAGGCATCGATCGAGGTGAACAACGTGTACAACCACCTGCGTCGTTCATCAGCGTTTGGTAACAATAAGAAATGTGCGATGCTTACTAACCTATCTTTCTCCGGCATCGCACTCAAATCACCGGGAATGTTGATTCCGGGATGAGGACATGCAGGGCATTCGACTGCAAGTCCACCAGATGGAGTTCCAGCGATGCCAGTAGGGTCGTGGCCTCTTCCAGCACGTTTACACATCTTCAGCAATTTCCACTGTCGCAAGCAGCGGAAAACGGCCTTGTAACAATGCTAATATTTTTATTGTTAATGGTGCAACGTGAACAGAGGGTGAACATAACGTACCCGAACTTTCACCAGTCCTGTATTGTCTGACAATCGTTCTACACTCGTATACAGATCATAAATGCCACATTTGGACTGTACATTCTGGAGATGCATCGTTTCGAGTGCCATATAGGTTATACAGGTCTTCGGCTTTCGGACGGTAGCGGGGTAGAGGCGATGACGCATTAGTTGCTGCCGTCTGCTAACTGCCGTCGACGTGCATCCACAGTAATCCATATTGACTGCGTGTATTCCATTTGTATGGACCACCGCCATTTGTGCATGCGCTGGTAATGGGCGACTACAAGGTTGATGAGGCAGGTGCCCGAGCTGAATACGCAGCCCAAGAGCCTGGAGGGCAATAGGTGCCCAGTGGGTATCGGACCATTCCTAAGAGTAGAGGCATAAGTAAGACCGATATGGCAACACGATGATGACGAAGATTTACCTGTATTCGATGGAATGGATTTTCTACATGCCGAAGCACCATATAACCTCTACAAAACATGCGCGAACTGAAGCAGTCCTTGCAAACGTACTTTGCCGGGTTTCGCGTTTCTTGGGCAGTGGTGACACAATCGGGGCATGTTGATCTTGCTCCAGCCCTGCCGTCATGCCAAAACATTTCGTCAAGGTACTCCTCTTGATGGGGAAGCCAATCTTTCATTGGTTCGTCCTGTAAACGTGGTGAGTGCTGGGACGTCGGAAGACGTGTTAATCACATACTGAAAGGAAGACCCGCTGTGTACGTGGCTTCCTGGGTGCTTTTCTTCGAGTGGACCCTCTCAGTAGGTTGGGTTCGATGTTAGCCAGGTCGTGGAAGACAACATCACTTGGACTCTCGGATGGTGACCTGGAGGCAGAAAAGCGAATGTCGTCTTGCTGGATTTGAAGGATACGTCGACGGTCGGCAGAAAACCTCTCCACAGTCACAGTGGCGCCTTCTGTCTCCGACTCTTCCAGGTCGGAGAGTGAAAAATCAATAGCATGGCTGGAAGCTTTTCTCTTCATGAAATATGACTGTTGGAAGTGGTTACGAAGGCATAACCAAGGGGCTAGGAGGTTTGACGTTGCTTACAGATAATGCTTAATTAGGAAATGGTAAAACATACCTTATTTGGTAATGTTCCGTGGACAATTGGCAAGAAGAATGTTTTAGACATTCTACACATGAAACGGACCTAGAAGCAGGATCTACATTTCATAGACCATATTATTAGCCTGCTGTAAAGGTCTAGTGAGAGGGGAAGTGTTGAGTAGGATGTAAAGCTGTAACCTACTGATTAGACTTGCAACGTTGTTGCAACCTAGGACGTTCGACGACGGTGTATACAGAGCTTAGATCCTATAACAAGATGAGTTAACTATGTTTCAATCGTATAGGTAACTCACTGGGAGAGACGAAGGAGAGGGTATATAGATGATGATGATAACGATGACTTGAACGCTCGATGCTGAGATCGGCAGTACGTAGGGATCATCTACATAACTGAATACAATATCGCACGGATTGAGTTAGAACTACAGTGCATTCCCTCCTGATAGACAAGGACGATCAAGAATGCGATTCAACGTACCGGTTATAAGTCCTTCATACCCACAGTCAAGACACAACACTCCGGTGTATCCTAACACTAGCACGTACAGCTGCACTGAGACTCATTCATCCGAGTCTCTGCAACAGTGTCTGGCATCCTTGAAAGGTCTTGTAAGTTCGAGGGAATCGACAGAGATGACGATGGCGTGATCACGAAAAGGAGGGAACAACGACAGGAATTGTAGTAAGGGGCCATGGTGTTTTCGTTAATGCCTTACCAGAGATAAGGCATATTCCTGTTTGGTCGTCGTATGTGTGTGTGTTAGACGTAGAACACAGTGAGAACAAGTCTCTCGACTAGATGTATTGTAAGGGAAAACAGATGTGATCAATCCATGTGCTGGGACTGATTGTGTGACTGATGGGTGTGCGTATTCAGGTTATTTGCCATATGTACCCTTATTGACTGGCGCTTCGTATTATCAAACTACACTCGACATGTCTGGACTCTCGACAACATATTTGGACACTCTACGATATGGTTACACTCTTAGACTCTTTATGACTGGACTCCTAGACTCTTTATGACTAGACTCTTTACGACTAGACTCTTTACGACTAGACTCTTTACGACTAGACTCTTTACGACTGCTTTTACATTGTGCACTCTTAGACTCTTTACGACTGGACTCCTAGACTCTTTACGACTGGACTCCTAGACTCTTTATGACTGCTTTTACATTGGCTTCCGGTACTCACTCTAGCAATACTACTATCGTCTCTTCCGTGACCTCAGCTATCAGTAAGTCTTTCTTTCAATATATCACACAGCATAGACACTAAGATTAAACAACGTGTTAAACAGCCTATCCCTATCACAAGGGATCTCTTTAAGCCTTTCAAATACTCACGTCACACATATGGGGTACGAGCGGGGACAACAAGAAAACATTTATAAGCGGTACGAGGGTCATAACTATTCTAACAGCGCATAATGCGACATCACTAATCGCGTAGCCTACGGACTCTCTGCCTCATGTACTCGGCAACGAACATGGCATTAGCCTCCTCTTCGGAGGCCGCTGTACATATGACGGTGTCAGGTAACAGACCCGACGCCACACGCGCAGTTCCCCTAACGTAATGAAGGTCAGTAACAAAGCACTATTAATATACTACTGACTCACATATGACGGTATACACCAGGCGATAACCCAACAACAACAACAAAGTACTTTCCTTCATACCAGTTGCGCTCACCGCAGTCTTGCTCGTCGCCCTCGAAATACCATGTGTTACGAGGCTGCTGGCGAACACCCGAGGAAGGACCAGCTTCGGTGTTGATATCAGCGACCCGAGTAGAAGGGCGTGAGGTATTAGAGCGGCGCTCGGCAAGCGTACTCTGACTCAAAGACGATGTCGACGATACAGGGGTAGAACTAGGTACGGGAGGGTTATGAAGACGGAGATTACTAAGGTGGCGTTCTACTTCAATAAAATCTTCGGAAACAGTATCCTCAGACGCAGCCCAGTATCCTCAGACGCAGCCCAGTATTCATCCGACGAATGAGGCGAACATTCCCGAGAACGATGTCTCTGACGTTCTCTTACCGGTTGCGCTAGAGGAGCACGTTCTCTGACTGGTTGCGCTGGAGGAGGGCGTTCCGGTGATGGCTGGCGCACGCGCGGCGCTTCAGGGACGTTTGCATTTTGTCTTCACAAATGGTCGGGATGAAGCAAATAGAATGCTACGCGGGCATTGGTAATGTTCGAGAAGCGACGAAAGCGGGAGTGGGAGTAACCGGTAACTTGGAATGAGGCATTCTCCCTACAAGAGGTAATAATTAGTTTGTGTACCAATGGTTTGGAGAATACTTACCATCGATAATACAGACCTGGCACACGGCCTCTCCATACGACGTACACGTTGGTTTTGCCGGGGAGAGGCTCATCATGTGGTTCGAGAAAACGGTCGGCAGTATGAGGAAGATCGTCGAGGGTGAGGTTACGAACCTCATCCAGTTGGGTGGGGATGAGGACGTTGGGCGTACGCCCAGGAGGATGCTCGTCAGGGGGCTGGCTCATGGTGGTTGATGGAAGAGAGGGAATGGAGGATAAGACGAGTTTATATACCGTCATCCCCTTGCCTTTCGCACGTAATCCAGACGGGCGATATCGATTTATGTCAGCGACGGGCAAACATTGCACAAACAATGCTGGCCGGCCGCTTTCCAGACCAACTGACCTACTGGATCCCCACGCCATTTTTCCATAGCCTTCTATGGCCAAAGCCAAAAAATCCGCTCAACGCACCACCACCGCCAAACCGAAGGCTGCTCCAAAGAAACGCGGCAACAAAGGCGACTTTCATGGCCTCCGACTGGACTACTTGATGTCTCGACTGGATGACTACCAGCTCGCCGGTCCAAATCTCGCGTACAACGATTTCTGGCAAGAGGTCCTCAGTGGCTACTGGCAACGCTTCCCATGGACTGTTCCACTCAAGGAGGATCCTCCTGCTGAGCTGCCAGAAGAGCAACTCGACCTTTTGTCCCCGGAAGAACTACAACAGCGTGCAGCCATCATGCAAACGACCGAGGACGTAAGTCCATTCAAGTTTTGTTATCAGCGCTCATACTGACTTTGCTTGGCAATAGAAAATTAAGTGTTGGTTCAGGTATCGTAATTACTCGGCAAAACGCTCCCACAGGAATGTTTGGTCAGATATCCTCAACAAGCATAATGCTCGAGCCCTCGGACAAGCTCCTAGACTGCTGCCTGCATGGCAAATATATTTCAAGAGGCGTAACAAAGACATCAACAAGTACGTCGCGGAAAACTTTCCTGACGATTCGAGTTGGGAAAATTTTAAAGAACGAAATAAGGTCGCTCGCGAATGGTTTGAAGCTGACTCGGTCGAAGAACGGGCGTCCTGTGTTAGAGAAGCAAAGGAGCTACACGAAGATGAGATGCGTATTTGGGAGTTGGCTCAACAACACTCTGTACCAACCCCCGAATCTCAGTCAGCGTATGTGTCCCCACCATCTCTGTGTAAATGTTCTCTTCTGACTCACTCTATTACAGTGCTAGAGAGAATGTTTCTGAGGTTCTCTTACCGCTAATTGAGCTCGTTGCTGAGCAAACCGGAACATGCATCAGCGTCTTTGTCGGTCGTCCCCCAGAAGGTGCCTCACGTAAATTCTTTCTACGAGGAATCCATTGTGGTACCGCTGGACCTCAAAAGCTCCTGTGGTCTGACTTTGACGCCGAGGGATTCCGTCAAGCAGCCGCCAAGTTCTCATCATTTCTGGTTCACGCTAATGGTACATTTAAATATCTATATGTGTTGATTGTTTTAGTGACATCGTTATTATCCAGTCCCTGAGGCGGATGTTTTTGACGAAGCAGGTCCTTCCAACACTCAGGGACTGACACGCGACACCGAAAATATGGATGCAGAGACGGGTTCTCCGCCACCCCCAGACGATATCGGGCGAGATAGCCCACTTCCCCAGGGAAATTCCCCATCTCCAACCACACGAGCTTCTTCCCCACACCGCCAGTCACCTCCGCCTAGAGTCTCTACACCTCCTCAGGCGTCCCCACCTGCACCTACTTTGGATACCCTTGATATCGGCGAAGCACTTCGTGACGAGCTTCGCATGTTAGACCCAGTGGATCAGGCGCGGGAAGTGGCAAGCTTGGCGCGCATGTTACCTCTGGACCTCGAGCGGGAAAGTAACAAAGCTCGCAATCGGGTCCTTATGAGCTCCGTAGGCCTCTCCAATAAGACCATACAAAATATCATGGGAATTTCTTTTCGTCGCGGTCGTAAACGCAAGGGTAAAGGTCGGCAGCAAGAGGACAGCATCGAAGAAGATGAGGTGGATACTACTGATGAGGAAGATGAAGACAAGGAAGATGAAGACGAGGAAGAAGATGAGGAAGAAGACGAGGAAGAAGACAGTGAGGGCAGGAAGGATGAAAAGGAGGACGACGATGAAGACGAAGACATGGATGAAGATGAGGACGAGGAGAACAGCGTAGCTGACAAGGCCAAGGAAGATGCAGGACGACAGGGCAGAGCAGCGCGATCTAAGCATCGCTTGGGTCAACACGAATCATCGTCCGCTTTGTTTGCACCGGTACTCCCCCCCGCAGACGTCCCGCCACCACCTAAAGTCAATAAAGATAAGTGGCCATCATGGTTCAAGGAGGCATACCAGCACCTTGCTAGTCGGAAGCTTGACGGTTACTTCACCACCGCAGTAAAATGGTGGGCTGCAGTGGAGCGTCGAAACCAATTCGAAACATCAGTAAGTTGACGGTCTTTGCTATATCTTTTCTGTTTACTGATATCCTCTTTACAGACACGTGGTTTGCCGACCACTTCGCGACCTGCACAAGTGGGTTATTGGATTCAACACCTTCGCCGTGATTTTACCAAGACCCCTTCCATTGCCAGCATCGCTGTGTACGAAAAACAATGGTGGGCCTGGTGGTGTGCTATGCAACCTGAATGGCGTACCAAGGATGGCCATACCTTCCGACGTTCTCCTGTAGGTGATTGGGACGTACTTACACGTCCAGGAAAGAATGGAATGCTGATCGTGCTGCTAACGCTGTGTTGGTGGGGGGAGGCTCTTCCGGACTGCAATAAGGATTCGACATGGTGCACCGCTGCTAACGATGTAGCATGGGTGGTCTCCCAGCTGGGCAGTAATTCTGATAAGACGGGCAAGAAGCGAGCACGAGATGATGCTCCTACTTCTAAGCGCCCCCAGAAAAAGAGGAGATAATATTTTGCCACGTCATTCTGCATGTCGAACGTTTGCTGTATTCGTACTTTCAAAAGCCGTATTTGTGAATATATGAGGATTGCTTACCTACACAAATAACCTAAGATTCCGAGATAGAGGTACTAGGCAGTAAAAATATCGAATTTTTATAATATTCAAATCACATGCTATATCTGAACATGGTACCGCTATGAACCACAAGACAAGGCCATTACCGTATTTGGATGAGCTACGATACACCCGGGGAACAAATTATTACCGAGGAGGCTCAGTGCGTTAAGACAAACCGATTCGATCACGCGCTACCCAAATACAATGATGGTAAGAGCTGAACCAGTGGAGAACCGGTCCCCCAGCCGCTGAACACGATTTGCAAAACAGCCCGCACAACTTGCGCGGGGATTTGCAATACACCGTAGCAACGTTGTGCATATATATTGTAAATAGTTTACTGCCAAAGGTGTCAAACCAACCAATGATAAGGAGCGACAATGCTTCGAGTTCTTACACTTCGTTGACCATGTGGGGGGACATGTACCCAATTCAACCACTTGCAAATGTCGCCAATGCAACCAGATTCAGTCGCTCATATATCGCCTAGGTACACCTGTGTTTTTCATCACGTTTTCACCGGCAGACTCCAAAAGTCCGATTTGTATGTATCTTGCAGGGAAGAAGATTGATTTGTTTTCATCTAATCCTGACATGCCCGACGCCGCTGAAAGGCTGAGAACCGTTGCCCAGAATCCAGTGGCGTGCGCTCGATTCTTTCACCTGGTGGTGACTCTGTTTATTAAGTATATCCTGCGTTGGGACACTGGCACCGATGGTCTTTTCGGTCCTACGTCTGGCTACTACGGTACAGTCGAATCTCAAGGCCGTCTCACCCTACACCTGCATCTGCTTCTTTGGATTAAGCATTCCTTGTCTCCACAAGAGTTACGCAATCGTGCTCTTAAGGATACTGAATTTCAACGCGAAATCATACAGTGGCTTGAGTCTTGTTGTTCAGGTGAATTGGCTGGAGGACCCATGGGAGATGCATTCGGGCAGGAGAACACCGATGTTCCTTGCCGTGATGACGATCCTACAATGGAACTGCCCAAGGGCCCTCCTCCTGCACCCTTGTCTCCTGAGCAACTGTCGGAATACATGGAGCATGTGACGGTGTCCTGCATGAAAATGGTTTCATGCATGAACATAACAGCAAGAGACTCACTATCAATCCTCAAAGAGAATATTATTCTTGATAATATTTAATTATCAAATATGGATTTTACATTACAGAAGTCAACCCTAGACTTATCTGTGAAGACAGTAGCTGGAAACTGGTACTGCAGATCTCTAATGATGGGACTTTACTACTCTCACAACAAGAACCAGTGTTTCGGAACCAAGAACCATTACTTCGGAATCAAGACCCGGCAAATCGGAATCAAAACTAACAAAACATCATCTGAGTCAGAGTGACAAGACATTATCTGAGTCAGAGTGACAAAACATTACCTGAGTCAGAGTGATGTGTTTAAGGTTCATCATATCAAAGTATCAGAGACAAACAAGACAATGATATCAAAGACAGTATAGGAATACAAGGTTACCATGACAATATTTATCTGAAACATGTTTCAAGTCTGAAACATAGTTACCAAAAACTTTAACTTTATTCTATATAAGTACATCTTTGTATTTTACTTAGCAACAAGTGGAGTAGACACTTGTCGCAACCTGATTGGCTAGAGAAAGGAGGCCTCCAAAAAGCATAAATAGAGCCCCTCTCTTCCCTCTAAGCAAGAAGGTTGGAAGCAGTTTCCAAGCAAGCCTCTGAACTCCAGTATTTTTCCTGTATTTACCTTTAGATTAAAGTAATCTAAAGTGACTCACTAGAACCTGTCTAGTAGTCTTCCCCTCTCAGTTATAAGTCAGTAAACTAGAGACAAAGTGTCTCTCTTGTTTGTCAGTCGTATCGTTCAGCATTTAAGAGTCGTATCCTGCTTTAAGTGGACATAAGTTTGTTCAGTTAAAGTCTTTATCCTTTGATTTTATATTCCAGTATCTTTCCTAGTTCTAAACCCTTAAACTCTCCTATATTCTCCCTACTCTACCTACCTTATCTACTCTTTCACAACACACAAGCGGGCAAGTAGATAAAAACAATCCCAACTCAACGAACAACAGGGAATATTCGGTGTAACGTCTCACCCAAGATTTCTCTGTGAGGAAAGTTCGTATTTAGTCCTATATAGACTAATCACTTTCTGAGACCGACATCAGTGGAGCCCACCGCGAGGGGTTGGTTATCTACTTTAATTGTTGTGTTTCCTTTATATGACAGATTCAGATACAACCTCTACTGTGTCTAGTCTCACAAATACTCCAGTAATACTTAACTCAATATCTAACTCTCCTCAACCTTATCTCCTTAACCCTTCAAGTAACATATCATCTACCTCTACCACTCCTACTCAATCAACCTACTCACTTAAATCAAGTACTACAGCAACACCTACTAATAGCAGAAGATCAAGTAGCACTATGACAGCAATCAATCAAACAGGAGTTCATCACTTACCTGTTCCTGGGACCAAGAGTGCCCCCAAAAAGTTCAAAGGAAAATTCTCTCAAGTCAAACTCTTCATCAAACATTACGAGAAGCTATGTGCTCAGAAGTTAGTTACTGATGAGGAAGAAAAAATTCAAAATATAACTCAGTACTGCTCTAGAAGTGTACGTGAGTTCATGGAAGGTTTACCAAGCTATTCTGGTAAGAATTGGGAAGTCTTTGTTCAAGATCTTCTAGAATACTTTGACGCTGAAAGATATACTAAGCGCTACAAACGTGGAGATCTAGAAGTGTATTGTAAGCGTATGAGACACAAGAAGTCAATAATGCGAATGCCACATTGGAAATCCTATAACAGGAAATTTATTCGTATTGCAGGATGGCTTGAGTCTCATAAGAAAATATCTGAGGATGAAAAAGATTTATATTTCTGGAAAGGTATACCTCAGGATTTCAGAGACAAGCTAGAAGCTCGTCTATTGGCTATATATCCTGACCATGACCTAGAAAACCCATTTAAGACAGATAGTGTCTGCAAGGTAGCCAAGTCCCTTCTTCAGCGTAATCGGTTTGACAATGAGCGCACCTTATCGGAGGATGAAACTGACTATGATAGCGATTCAGAGTCAGATGATGAAGAGGATGAAACTGACTATGATAGCGATTCAGAGTCAGATGATGAAGAGGATGAGGATAACTCTGATTCTGATTGGGACACTGATCATGAGTCTGTCAAGAAACATAAATCTCGTCTAACTTCTAGGGATTCAAAGAAAGTCCGTTTCAAGCCCAGACTGAAAGAACACAAGGAAGTAGTCAAGTCTGAACCTAAAGCAACAGAAAATAAAATTTCTGAGGACAAATCCAAGTCAAAAGAGGTAGAAGACTTAATTGATCAAATGAATCGTTTGTCTATTCATGATCAAAGCTACTCATCACTGTATTATAGAGCATATAGTTTGGATCCCATGGTAGCCGATATCATGATGAAGCCTGTTGAACGTCAGCAAATAGCTCAGAGAGTATCAAGTCAAGCAGCCAATCATGCAGCACCTGCTGCCAGCCCAGGTCCACCTCTATCTTTTAACCGTTCGCCTCCTCCACATTTAAAACCTGGAAATAATGCTTTCCAGCAAGCTCCTCTCAATCCAGAGGATCACAGATGTTTTGGATGTGGAGGGACAGGACATACTATGTTCTTCTGTTCTAAGATAAGTGATCTGGTCACTAAAGGTATTATCACTAAAGATAGTACAGGCAAATATATTATGGCTGATGGAACTTTTATTCGAAGAGCTACATTTGATGAACCTTTAATAGCTGCCATCGAAAGACTTCGACCCATTCAGAATCACTATATCTCAATAAGTCCAGCAAGAGTAGAGGATTATGAATCAGATTCCAGTGATTCAGAAGATGAAGACTCAGAGGAAAATGTTT
Organism: Cerrena zonata; assembly: GCA_038087015.1. Lineage (NCBI taxonomy): Eukaryota > Fungi > Basidiomycota > Agaricomycetes > Polyporales > Cerrenaceae > Cerrena > Cerrena zonata. The sequence continues at coordinate 8,214 of JASBNA010000157.1, read as the reverse complement.
TTGTAGCTACACGTTCTTCAGCGAAGAACAATCAATTTAGAAAAACCACCTCTGAAAAAGTTTTCAACCCTTCTAGGAAAAAGCATGAAGAATCTCATCCCAGGTTTGGAGATAAAAAGAAGACAGACAAGAAGGTTCAACCAGAAGAAATACTTCCAGTACCTACTAACCCTGTCCCAATTTCTGTGGATGACACAATATTTAATCCTCAAGATGATGATGCTTTAATGGAAGATACTAGTGAAACTATCAAGCAAAAAGACCTTTCAGTGGTAGCAAAAAGGATCCCAAAACAGTCTGAAGTACAATCTCAGGTAGACCAGAGAAATGTTCTGAGTAGGATTCTAAATCAGCCAGTTACCCTAGCCATAGGAGAAGTGTTTGGGATTTCAAAAGAAATGACCTCAAATCTGAGAGAAGTTCTTAAACCCAAACCACCTTCAAAATTGATCTCAAACATACCTGAAATCCCAAAGGTTAATCTAGGTCAAGTAAACCAGCCAATAGTTGCTGCAGCCATGGTATACAGAGCAAAAGAAACACTCATTAAATTGAAGATGGAGTGTGAAGGTATGCCTATCACAGCAATTATAGATACAGGATCTCAACTAAACATTGCTCATAAAAATGTATGGAAAGAAGTCCTTTCAAGACCCTTGGATACCCAAAGCACAGTCAATATGAATGATGCTAATGGGGGAGCAAGTAAACTTAAGGGATTAGTTCCCAATGTACCTTTAATTTGTGGGGGAGTAAAGACCTTTGCAAGTTTGTATATTGGAGAGAAAGTACCTTTTGATTTATTATTAGGAAGACCCTGGCAAAGGGGAAATTTTGTTTCTATAGATGAAAGAGCTGATGGAACCTACCTCATATTCAAGGATCAAGAACTAAATCCAAGGCATGAAATACTGGTCACCCCTGATGAACATTTAGTTGAGGATCCTAATATTGCAGACTTCTTACAGAAAGCTCACAGTAATAGGTTCTATGCTCACTCATATTTCATTGAGGAAGAACCAGAGGAAAATACATTGATAGAGACAACAGCATTTATTGAGGAAATACCTATCAAAAATACCGAAGAAATTCCCCCTATTATTCCAGAAGAAATTCCCTCCATAATTCCAGAAAAGCGTAGTATAACACCGCCAGAAAATCCTCGACCTTCAACAAGATTAAGGACAGACGACTTAGGACGTGAAGAAATTGAGTTAGCAAGCAAATCTGAGAATCGGCAAGACGATGACTTACCTCCAGGACTAGAGTGGCCTACTACAAGTTTAGGTGTAGAACGTTTGAACCAATTGTGGTCCAGTACAGAGGGAAACGTACCAAATAATAAAACCTGTGAAGAAGACTTAATACAAACCCGAGGGACCGAAGAAAGTACAGTATCTGACAAGCAGACCTTCGGTCCATTAAAAAAGTTGAAGTTAGTGCAGGTACTTACAAAAACGAGTACATCAAAGTGGAGGGAGAAAATAAAATGGAAAGGGGACGAACCCCATCACCAGCGAGCGGTATCTAAATCCAAACGAAAACATAGTCCAGCAAAACTATTGGTGAAGGCCGTCGAGAATACCAGAATAAATCGATTTTGGGGCCTATTGAAACAGCTCCGCAGTTCTGACGACAATACAAGTGGATCTACACACAATATATCAAATGATAGGCACGTACCGAATAATGATGAGAACACACAAGACTCCGATGACTTACCGGACATCTCAAACCAAGAAATCGAAAGTTCTAAAGGAAACAAAGTTGAGGAACAAAAAGCCCGACCAGAAGAACAAGAAAATGAATCGGGAAGATTAAGTTTTGAAGTTGATGCAGTTTGTGTTGATACGGGCAAAGGAAAAGCTGCGGGACCTAGTCAGATGTCTGAATTGATAAACTGCGGGAAGAAAGAAGCAGTAACAATAAAAGAAACGTCAGTGGGTAATGAGGAAAACGTCATAGAAAGCTTAACTACTCACCGAAAAGAGTATCGAATGGACAAAGTTCTCGGACAGCAGAGACCAGACGAAGTCATAGAACCACAAGATGATCAAGGCGTAGCAAGATACCCCCTATTGGCAGAGAAAACATTACCAGCCAAGTTGAAAACCGAGAACCAGAACACGTCAGAACAAGAGCAAGTGACATCGATAGACTCATCACAAGACAGCGAGGGCGTTATTGAACAAGTACGCCAGATGCTCGAAGAATTTAGCATCCTAGAGGAATAGCAACTACAGGGGAATCAGTATAAAAGGGAGAGGGAGAAGTCAGTACAGAAACCAGAACCACAGCGCAATTGTCTAACCTACCCTTCAAATCACTCACCACACTTTAACTATAAACCTCTATCGCTATATAGCAATATGGTCGGTATGTCTCCACGTAAAGAATACTCACCTGATGTCATGGTCTTCGACGACGGAAGGATCGACATCAACCGTGTCTTCTTCGTCGACGAAGTCTTCGCTCGTGTCCAGGACTCGAAGTCCTTTGAGGCCTTAGCTCCTATAGGCGAAATATCGCTCGGTATGAGCGATGTTGAGTTCGTCCAAGAAGTTATAGGCGAATTGGACCAGTCTCGTCGAGAAGACCCAAAGTTCCTAGTCAACATTAGTACATGGAAGATACTGAAGATCAAGTTACCTCGAAGTGTACCCGAAGGTACTATGAACTTCATTACGAATGAGGCCACTGTCGCAACCTTCTTCCCGGGAGTCGATCGAGTACCGAACGTGGGCCTTTACCAGGCTACGATCCAGCTCATCCCTCGGCAAGATAAGTTCGCGTGGGAGGGATGTCAGATGTTGATGAGGGAAGATATGTACGAGGGAAGCGATGAGGAGGTCGACAGTGAGAAGGCAAGTACGAAGGTAATTAGAAAAACAAAGTCTAACGTTCTTATCAAATTCACTCACCGAGATTGACAGGCTTCCGATCCGGGCGATCACGATCGACGGGACGGAGTTCAGGAACCGCAGATCTCGGGATCTTCAGAAGCTTCTGACTCCACTTCGAGCATGCCGATCACACCACGTGGATCTGAAAGCCCGAAACTGCCGGGTATGCTAGTGGATGACGCAATCAACAGCAACCGCAGGACATCTGGCGACAATAATGGAAGTGAGTATGATGCCGATACCGAATCCCTCCCCGAGTATGAGTTCGCTGATCATCATCTTATATGGTCTACAGATCCAAACCATAATCCCTCAGTCGAACAACTCGAAAACGGATCGAAGAAAGGTGCGGTATGTCCTGACGACGTACACATTATTGAAGAATTATTAGGTCTAGGACAATATTCTTCTCCTACTACTCTGTTCGCTTCGGGGATCCCTCACCCAAATCCTTTCCTTGTTCATGACAGGGAAACTTTCCATTCGGTCGATTGTCCCTTGTTACCCTTCAAGAAATCTCACCAGGTTATTCCTCGTCCTCCTACACCACACCCCACGCCTGCGTGTAAAGGATGTAACCCTGACCGTAAGTCAATCTATTTTTACTTCCCTCAGTTAATTGACGTCGATGTGGGAATGTTACAGACAGTAGTATTCCAAATGGGACCTCTCAAACTGATAAGATATTAGATTCTATCATGAAGGATCTCAAGAACCTCTCAGTCGAAAACACAAAGAACTCTACTACACAAGATACCACTGATCGACTTGCTACCAACGTAGAGTTCAATCCTGACCTTAGGAACTCGAACAAGTCGCGTCGACTTCAGCCAGGACCGCTATATGTAGTCCCAGGGAGTCCTAGTAAGCATTCTGTCTACCAGAATCAAACAATATCGACTGATCAATTTATTATGCCGTCTCTCTTTAATATCCCAGCCTCAAATCCTGACAAACGAGATGCACGACTAGTCAAAACTCCAGAAGACTTATTACTTCCCGATATCGGCGTCGCTTTTCGAATCTTTATCGACAATAACCGGGACATACGACTAGAGGATTATACCCTCTGGCTACGATTTGTTCACATATTCCTCTTCAAGGTCGCTATCGAAATCTGTAACCAGGAAGGACGCATTTCTTACTTGGAAAAGAACACAACATTCCGGGCAATGTGGAAGGAATGTCCGAGGATGCTCAAATATGTCAACCCCGTCGAATGTGATTCTCCATTCGATCTGGTCCACAACGTCTATCTTTTCCCTTCGGAGCGAAGAAGCATTCAACAATGCCTTGACTTCATCGATTCTATCGACGGTCTGGACTGTGATAGCGACCTAGGAATCGCCTACCTCGTCTTAAACCATCTGTTGAATTATCGTCCCAGTCCATCTAAAGCTGCCGGCCTTAACGATCGACGACTTAATGGTGAATTCGGTCATCCCGGGGAGTATCCACCCCCTCCTGGATTCAGTGAGTCTCCACCACTTTCCCCTCATTCCGATTGTTCCACCGAACCTTTTGTGTTGGACGACGACGATCTAACAGAGTTTCCAGACTCGTATTGAGGGTCGCAAAAGTTTATTCATATCGACCCCACCCTCGATACCAACGTCCTTGGTGGAAACGACTTTATTCAAGTATTATTCGCAAACCTATTTTCTCGGCGATCCTTATTTCTATCCTGGCCAATTTCCGCGATATTTCTTCAGCCATCACACCAGCATTTTCCTTTATTTCATCGTTCACAAATTCTTCCATACCTCAATCCACATCCCTCGTACCTTCAAACGACCTCAAAATCTTCGTCCTCCCTTGGGTAATCCCTCATGAAATAGTCCGTACTCTCGTCAATTCACACCCTTATCCTATGGACAATCTCACCGTTTCAACTCTTGGCTAAGTCTCGCGTGACTTTGACCCAATGAATACAACACAGAATAAACAATTTTATTCGTGTTTAATTCAACTTTTTTCGTTTCTTCTTTCTAACAGCATCACCATAGTACATACCAAAGAGGACATATTTTATGACCGATGTGGAATGGAACCTTCGACTCCCGACTCACATTTTTCCATCCAATTTCGTTCCCTCGAAGTATTGGATCGTTTCTTTCGTATTCTTTCTGTTTTGTTTTGTTTTTCGCTTTATTTCCTTTGACGATCTCGACTACGAATTAATTTGACTTGAAGACAATCTTTCTTCGTTTCTCAACTGGTTTTTACTTTTGTTCTTTTCTTTCTTTCCGAGTTTCTTATGCTTCTCAACTTATGACTTATATTCGACATTTTTTTTAGATCTTCTTTGCATATTTTTCTATTTGATTGGACTTCGTTCTATGCTTACGACGTAGTATCGATAGTTTGATGCACGCGTGGACTTTATTCATTGAATAGACACTTCGTTTTGGTTGTAACATCGACTCAGAAAAATGAGTGACTTACCAACCAAACTAAAATACAAGATCAAAAACGAAAAAGCGATATCGGTTGTAGACATGTTTTGACAATTTTCTTTTATTTTCCTTGCTCTTCTTTTCTTTCTTTTCTTTCATGACGATCATACTTGTATGTTCGTATTTTATTTCATATGCGTTCTATCTACTGCACTACTAATTGGCCTATCGCGTAACACGAGATCGAATCCCTTCAATACCTTTATTTTAGGACTAATAGACCAATGACCTGGTCTATTAACAAGACCCTTAGTTCGAATCTGGGAAGTTGTATTACTTTTCTCTAAAAGTATGACCTCTGTTAATTGTCGGTTCGAATACTCGATGGCACAGTTTGTTTTGTCATAATTCTCAAAAAGTCGGACCGCACTTCGGGTTATTTAGGCCGTCGGTTCAAATCCCCCAAGTGACTTTTGTTTAAATTTACCCACAGTTTCGGAAGCTTTTGCGGAAAACTCCGAACGTCAAAGTTGAGTTTGACTCGAGTCAAGGACACGTTCCATCGCGTGTCATCTGTAACACGTCATCGAGCGTTAAATTTGCAGTGTCAGTCCGCCGACGTGGCAGTTCGAATCCTTGACAGAGCAAAACATTGCTTTTAACCTAGTGGTAGGTTCGAGACCATGATGTTACAATATTCGCTGGTTAATACAAAATACAAGCGCGGTTGGTAATTACGAATCCATAGGACTATTTCAAAACCCCCGACAATACAAGATATAATCAAGAAATAAACGTCCAGAAAATGGTAGCGATAAAGTCCAATTTAACAAAAAGTTGGTAACGAGAAAATATGACAAGATGAAGATTTCGTGAGAGCAAGAAAGAGGTCGAGAGTAAAACATCAAGAAAAGCGATGACAGGTATTGCAAAGTCAATCAAAAAGTAACTCGTGTCTAAATACAAAGAATCCTCGTCAAGAAATGGTTATAACAATGTCAAAAATTACGTACCCCTTCAGGAATGTTGGCCGCAGCCTCCGCAGGTATTTCGATGATATAAAAGAAAGCTGCATACAACTGACAATATATCAGCAAATTATTTACAAAATAAATCGAAGAGAGAACATACCTCTGGATAGGTAATGGGATCGATAAAAATGACAATTCGACTGGGAGTACAACGCAGACGCATTAGATTGGCTTGAATAATGCGGTAGGTTCGACTCCATTTGGTCAGATCGTCATCCACGTTTTGGACGACTTTGGCCCGGGCTTCAATATTGTCGATAGACATGTACGACCAATACTGAATATTTCCAAGCATATACAGTAAAGGAGGACAGCGAGTTTTGTCAACGTAGTTGTTAAGCACATCCAAAAAGATAATTTGGAGTGCTTTTTCGAATACACCCAGGATGACAAATTCGACAAAGTCTGAAGTCGCGAAGTGAACCCCAATAATCCAACCCCTGAGAGAGTAGAGGGATGGTTCCCTAATGAATTCAGGATCAGGAACACCTGCTATACGCAACCAAATTCTATCATTAAATCCAATGAACGGATGATCCACGAAGGGACGGAAAAGACCAATGCGATGAGGGAATTGAAGCGGATTCTTGCTACAATACATAAATTCCCCCTCGATTATGATCCCTGGGACCTGATCTAAATTGTCAGAAGAATATTCGAGGTTTGGTACTTCGGGAGGAGGTTCGGGATAATAGTGCGCGAGACCAGAGGCCTGAAGAAGTCAGTGCCCTAACATTATAGAAGATGGGAGTCAAATGACAAGAAGAAACAAGTTGTCGACAGCCAAGTCACACTATATATTAGAACAAGAAGACTCACTGGTAAGCGGGATCTTGATCGGACGGGTTGTCGTAATCTGCTTGCGAACAAAGAAGGACCGGATATTCGGCCAGAAAACCCCATCCTATTTCCGACATAAATCAAATTCGAGGCACCAGATGCTTGCAAGCCAATAGGTATCAGTCAGAACAAGAAATATGTTCACTGCCAAGACTATAAAAAGTGTTATCCTATGTTCATCGATATGTTCTAAAATTAACTTGACATCGTGGATTAAAGTTAAAGCTATTCCTATCCTTCGGAGAACAAGTCTAATTACAACAAAAACTCTTTTTGCATCACACAGCAATTCAGAAATAGTGCATGCCTTGCAGTTCTGAACAAAAGACAGAAAATCTCATAGCAACACCATATAAATTGAAGTCCGCTCAGAAAGCAAAAAGATTGGTACAAGTACAATCGATCCAAGAAACCTAACGGGATGTTTGACCCTTGTACACTATTACAAACTGGGATACAGGTAAACCTTGGGAGCCCAAGAAAAACCAGCAATAGCAGGCAATTAAAAAGTCAACTTATCCCTACAAATAATGAATATCAGCAAAAAATACCTTAAAGAAAACCTTGGTGATCGTACGACTACCGAATCTCCGAAAAACTCCTATTAAAAGATTAATTATTGTTCAAATCTAAAATGGGAAATCATTTCTTACCGAGGAAATAGAGGTTAAGACAGAACCCATCTGCAAAAGTTCTGACGTCCCCAGAATATGTGTCTCCATTCCACGAAGAGCAGGAAGACCGGTCTTGACAAATCTAGACCAGTTGGACATAATAGAATCCACCAAAGGAAGAAGTGCGGATGCACGGGCTTTGTAAGAATGATAGGGTAGGAATACCCATTTCGGATGACCATTTTCCCATTGAATCAATTGAGGGAGAATTTTGTGGTCAATACGACGTCGTAAGGATACCAAGTAGAAGATCTGGAGACGGCCTCGAAAGACCCCCGACCATGGTAAAGGTAATGCGGACGGGATTTGCATCGGCAACTCTAACAACAAAACACTCGATTTCTCTGGACTTGTCCCTTCGGAGAGAGGT
>JASBNA010000156.1:0-20385 GCA_038087015.1 Cerrena zonata | reverse complement strand
ATCTTAACAAGTTGGTCAACATAATTCTGTGGGCTAATTCTGATTTAGAATCGATGTTATCTAAACCATTACCATTTTCTGGAATGGCTGCGAATGGGATAACAGCATCCAAGTCCCAACCTAAACCACCATTCTTTGGATCATTGTAAATATAGTCAACCAAGCTTTCAACATCCTTCTTAGAACCTTGATTGAAAGGAACAACGATTAAAGTGGAACCAGAAGCACCATATCTTGAATACATGGTTTGATAATATTCAGTAACTTTTCTTGAGAAACGAGAAGTAGTAACAATAACTTTAGCACCACCACTAATTAAACCTTGTAAGATTTCGGCACCAATTGAACCTGCACCAGCACCAGTAACTAAGATATATTTGTCTTTGAAAGTTAAACCATTAATAGCAGCACTTTCCAAACCATCCAAATAAGTAGAGGAGAATTTAGAAGAGTATTCCCAAGCATCACCATTCTTTTGTTTAATGTGTAAGAAAGGTAAAGTTTGAGGTGGGATGGTAGAAGAAACTGGTTGCAAGATAGAAGTTTTATCTGGTAATGAAGCAATTTCGTCATCTGAGGAAGCAGATTCATCTTCTTCATTTGGAGTTGAAGTACCAGAATTAGAAGCAGCAGCTTTTTGTAAAACATCTTTAGTTGGTTGGTCAACTTCAATTTCTTTATTTGATTCAACATAGTTGATTAATTCATTGTATAATTTTTGAACTTCCAATTTAGTACCTTTAGATAATGAAGCTTGTTTTGTGATAGCTTTATAAACACGGGCTAAATCTTCATGAATAGTTGGTTGGCCTTTTTGTTTGGTCATTGAACCACCTTGAGCCATTTCATAAACATATTGTTCGAATTTTCTGACTGAATCTTTGTTAGCTTCTTGGTAATTAATTTTACCCTTAGCATCAACGGTAGTTTTTGGACCAGTAATTTTAGAAACATCTTTGAAAACTGGATCAACACCTAAAACTTGTTTACAGTTATCAATTAATTGTTGACCTAATCTTTTAGCCAATTGATAGGTTTCACCTTTATATTCAGGAGTATGATCAACGTGATATTGCATAAATTTGATTAAAGTTGGGTTTGAACGATTCATAATTTGAATACATTGATTAATAGTTTCACGATCAATTGAAGTTAATTTACCAAAAATAATATCAAAATACATTGATAAAACATCTTGTCTAGCCCAATTCCAGTAAGAATCATAAGTTCTTGATTTCAATGGAGAGAAAGTTGGTTTAATACCATTAGCATAAATTTCACCATGTTCTTCTTCCCATAAATCTAATTCTTTTTGTAAAAGAGCAGTAGCTTCTTTTTCTTTAATGAAAGATTTAGCACCTTTATTTAAATCAACTTGTAAGTATCTAGCTAAAACTTCTAATTGTTGTCTAGCCATAGTTTTATTTTCAGAAGTAATAGCATCTAAAGCGGCACTATCAATAACAGCACCACCGGCGCCACCAGCACCACCAGCACCACCGGCGCTAGCAGAAGTTAAAGAGATACCGGCGTTAGAAGCATATTTAGTAGCAACAGAATCCAAGAATTCTTTAGCATCCGAATCGGAGCCTAATCTTGAAGCAGGTTCATTAGTTAAAGCCATTAATAAAACAGAATCTTGTCTACCGGAACCTAAACCAAATCTTGATTCCAAGTATTTTCTAGCGACAGTAATAGAAAACCCACCAGGCATTTTAGAGGACATTAATCTACCAATAAGAGAAGTGGAAGTTTTACCTAATTGACCATTGAAAGAGTCTTGGAAAGTTTCAGCCAATTCTTCCAATGGGGTATCTTCAGGTTTTTCAGGAGTAGAACCAAATTCTTTACCTAAATCACCCAAGATTTCATTTTGGACGGTGGATTTACCGTTAACCAAATCTTTAATAGCTTTTGACATTGGAATTGAATCCAAAGGTTTTTTCAATTTTTGTGCAACCAAAACTTGTAAGACCAAGGCGGCAGAAACTGGTTCATCGGGGATGGAGGCAGCTGGACCTGCTGGGGCGGCAGCTGGAGCTGGTGCAGCGGCTGGAGCAGCGGCTGGAGCTGGAGCTGGAGCACCAGAAGTAGTAGCTGGAGGAATAGCAGAGGCTGGAGCAGAAGTAGAACCCACGTGAGGTTCTAAAGCTTTAGCAGTAGCAGCTGGAGCTGGAGGAGCCACATCAGCTGGATCAGGGGTGTAATAAATTTCTTTAGCATCTTTGGCGTAACATAAAACTTGACGTTGTAAAGATAAAGCAGCATCATAAGATTCATATTTAGCTTTGATGGTTCTTGAGGCCATACCAGCTAAGGTTGGAGAAGGACCAATTTCAACAACACGTTCAGTGTTGTGTTGTTTTAAAAAGACATCTTGGGTTTCAATCCATCTAACTGGAGAAGCGAATTGGTAAGCCAATAATTCTGTTAATAAAGTATGAGAGAGTTCTTGTTCAATTTCTGGTCTCATGTTGAAGTATTAGGGAGGTGGAAATAAATAGATCAAGACTGAACAATTGAAGTGTCTTGAAAGAGAAGGGAAAAGAGAAAAGATTGAAGAAAAAAAAATCGAAATTATTAAAACAAAATAATCAGGAAGTAAAGCCAATATTATATTGATAACAGGGACCAAAGCGATGGGATCTTAGTGAAAAATTGTTGGTGGGTTTATTTAAGTGTTGGCACCATAATCAGTGCGATCTCCATACAAAACAAAAAAAAAAAAAATAATGAGAATAACAAAAATACTACAATTGATAAAACTACTCAACCAAGTCTACGAGGTGAATGTTGTGGAATATTGCAGTAATACCATCCACACTAGTTGCCACACTGCATTTCCTTTCAGTGTTGAATACAATCAAGTTATCTATATAGTTCAATACGCTATAATGAGCTATGGAATACAAACTCTCCAGTAAAATAGATACACTTACTATACTTAATACTGTAATAGTTAATACTGTAATAGTTAATACTTACAATATTTAATACATACTATAGTCAACACTTACTATAGATAACACGTACAATAGTTAATACTTACAATTAATACACCCCAACACTGCACTCACTAATAATAACAACCAGTTTTGAGTGCGAGTCCCTTTTCTGTTTTGCAACAATTTTAAGGCGAAAATCCCAAAAATCATTTTTCACCCAACAAAGAAGTTTGACTTTGTGCAAAACTCAACAGATTTCCCTTGGTGTATGGGCGTTTTGTGGGTGAGAGTGTTTGGGTTTGGGCACTACTGTCTTTTGCACCCATCTCATTATGGTTTAGTGTGTTTTATACTATATAGTATATTCAGTTTTTGAAGGCCCATCGGCCATTTTCTTTAATTGTTTCAACTTCTTTTTATGTTTCTTATCCCGATTCTTTTTGGACTTCTTAGCCCGTGCCTCTTCCTCTTTGCAAACAGAACAGCCGCATTCATCACACCAAAGGTAGCCCGGTACTTCACGATTAGGATCGTAGACAAATTCATCCTCATCGGATTCGTGATCAGATTGGTGCTCATCGGATTCGTGATCGAATTCACACTCTTCTGATTCGTAATCAAATTCATGATCGTCAAAATCATTGCAATAAGACTTATACTCAATATACTCTTTGGTTAAAGGTTCTCTCCCCAATTCAGAGTCATTAAATAATTCAGTGAGGCATAACAGATAAAGGTCTATTCGGTCTGTGCAATTCATTACCTGTTCTGCTAAAGATTTATAAAAATTTTCACTGAGAATCATATAAATGACAGTTTTCAATTCTTTAAACAAATACAGTTTTGTATTGAATTTGGCCGATATTATTTGTTGAACATTATACAAGATCAAATCGGCAACTGAATCCTTTGGCTTGGGTTTAATATGCCAAATTAATGATAATTCATATTGTCTAGCGTAAAAATAATCAAACCCTTCTAGTAATGTAGCCACTTGATAATACCAATCGGTGGGACGTGGTGCAAAAAATTCATTGCCTTTTGGACAAGTAGAACTGAATAATGCATATCCCCAATAACATGGGTGAACTGAATTGTTAGCGAGATATGCTTGCACTTTTAAAATATGTTCTCTTGTTTCCACTGGACTGGTATCGTATCTTCCCATAACACGATTTTTAGGAACACCCGTTGGAGGTTGCTTGGTGAATACATTAGAAAAATCACCAAGTTTTTCAAAAATTATTTCTTGATCAAATTGCATAATTTTACGCAGAGTCTCTTTAATACGTTGAGGGTAGCTTGGTAATGAATCGGCCAATGAAGCAATTGAAGGAAACTTGGACTCAGAACTAGAACCTGGTTCCGAAATTGATGATGGCTCTGGCTCTGGCTCTGTATTTGGTACGGTGTCTGGTACCGTTTCTGGTACGGTGCCTGGTACTGTGTCTGGCTCTGGCATAGGAAACAAAGGAATTTCGTTTTCAAATGCATTTTCATCATCAGTTGGTAACATCTTTTGGAAGGTTTTATAAAGCCATTCCTTACAAGCAAGCTTATCCTCAGCAATCTTAAATGTTTCCTCGATTTTATTGTAATGTTCCTTTTGATTGGCTGTTATTTGAGGTGTAATCTTTTGAACGTACTTGGTACTGATACTCTTCGCATCTTTCATATCCCAATATTGAGTGAGTGCGTCTTCAAGAATCTTGCTGCTTTCAGTAATATGTTCTTTCAAACAGTTTTGCAAGTAAGTTTGTTGGGCTTGTAGATAGTTTCTGAAATTCTTGATTTGGTCTTTATTAATATCTCTATGATCACGCATACCGTCATGACATACTTTTAAAAGCTGGTTTGAGAAATTTTGACATTTATCCTTAATCCCATATCTTTTATTAGTTTCATTGACTATCATCTTTTTGATGTTTTCCCATGCGTTGGAGTCGTCAAGTTTTTCAACCTTACTGTCCCGAACAACATTAGTGAACACCTTATAGCGGCCTTCTGAAGCTTCATCTATATGGCTTGCATCACAAGGTTGGGCCAATTCCTCCAAAATAGCTTGGATTTTTGTATCGTGACTTTTCATTTCCTTTTCAAAAAGACCTTGCATATACCCCAAACAGGATTCGAGGTTTTTGCTAATTGGTTTATTATTGGTATTACCGTTGATTTCGCTAATTGTAGCTGAAACTTTTTCTGCAAGACTTTCATCTCGCTTATTGGAATTGTTTTTGGTGTCCCGCGGTTGCAGGACTTCTAGAATACCCGTAGTTACCAGGATCGATATTCTCAGTCACGGCAACTTTTTGACTGGGAAGAGCAGAATCAGTGGGACCGGGATGAGTCACTTGCTGATTGAAATTTCTAGTAAGTCCTGGTGGCGGGAAGTAGTTTTTAAATGACATTTGCAGCAATTCGAAAAAGTATGCAAAAAGTGAGATCTCTCTTTTTATTTATGTTTGTTAAAATGACCGTACCCAAAAGTTAAGAGCAATGGGCATCGCGTTTACAACTCAAGGTTTTTAGACGAGAAACTAGCGAAGAGAAGTGGCAATCCTACTATTGGACAATTTGGCAGAATTTAATGAGGAAGTTAAGTGATCCTATCGATTCCTAAATACAACTGATGAATAGTTAGTGAACCGAAACAATCTATTAGCAAATACATGTAAATATATATAAGTCGCTGATATAACTTATGTCTGTTCTATGTCTAACATATATATCATATATCTTCGAACATACATCTATATATCTATATCCAACATATATGTTCAATATATGTGACATAAACTTTAGTTTGCCTTGCTCCTTTTCTAGTTTCAATTCCAGTCTTACTCCATCTTATATGCAATTGTTTCAGGTTGGTTAGAGCTCTTATACCCTAATATATATGAAATGCCTATCGATAGACATTGTGTCAAGAAGAATAATTGATATTCATCGGAGTTCGAGCGTGTCCTGGTTGAAAATGTGGTGTTTGGGTGTTTATCTTTAAAAAAAGGACGTGTCTCTACCCGGACGCTTTTTATAAAAGGAAAAACTTTTCAACAACTTCGTAAAAATTAAACATCACTTCTTTTCAGTCATTAATATACGTTTACTCATATGTTTTGTATAATGTAGAGACCCAAAGCGTATGCCTTCTCATTCACCCTGATTATATTCGGTTATTTTCAGTTTAAATTGGTTTACGAGAACACTTTCGCAATTGGAATATTAATTTATGATCAACTCCACCCTGTATGATTTGATTACTATATCAAATATTAGTATCTAAACAGGACTATTAAATTGATCAACATTTCTATAAATCTATAAAGTTATAAGTCAGGTACATCGATTTTTTTACCTTGACAATAATTAGAGTTCATGATATTTTTACCGATATCATAACCAAACTGATCTTGTAAACCGGTATAACCAATTAATAAAGCTTTTAAATTAATTGGATAATTGTTTTCATTCAATAATTTAGATAAGTCATCTTCATATAACTTATTTTCAGTTAAATCAATTTCGATTAATGAATTATGGTGTATGCCATTTACGCCATGGCCAAGCATGTGGAAACTAAAATTATTTAGTTTATTATGACACAAGTTAATTATTTTCAAATTTGAATCCCTAGTGAAGGTTAATTGAACGAGTTTGATCAAGTTGATCGAAACATCTAAGACGTTCAAATTTGAATTTAAATTCAATTGAATTTTTTTAAGTTTGTTATGGGAAAGATTCAAAAATTTTAAATATTTCAAATTTTGAAATTTTTTCGAATCTACTGATTCAATCTTGTTATGAGATAAATTTAAAGTTTCTATTTTATCTGGAAATGTAATTTGTTTAAGACATGACTCAGTTAGCTTATTATTAGCCAAGTTTAAATATTGTAAATTTGAACCATCTTCAAAAGTGATATTCTGAATCTTATTGATATCACATCCATTAAAACTTAATTCGACTATAGTAGAGGGAAACTTAACATTTTTCAAATTTGGTATATGGCAGTCATCAAAGTTTAATAATTTCAAATTTCTTGGGAATTTGAATAATTCGATTGTGTTAAATTGATTATAGTTTAAGTATAAAACCTGTATATTCAATTCATCTCCATTCAGATTATGAGATAAATCGATTGATCCCTTCAATCTATTTTCTGTCATATGTATGGTATGAACCAGCGAGGGTAAGTCTAAACATGAGTTAATATTTGGTATGTAGTTGGAACCAATACCTAAATTAACTAATTTTTTGGGAAATGTAATGTTTTCCACACAAGTTAATTGATTAACCTCTAGAGATAAGATTTTTATTGAATCAGGGAATTCAATTTTATGCAAGTTTGAACCAATTCCAGTGTTTGAAAGTTTACAAAACGTTAAATTTGATGGTAATTTAATTGGTTTGGTTTCGGTATCCCAGTTAATTGGATTATCAGCTATATTTAAATAAGTTAATGTTGGGGGTAAATACGGTAACACAACTCTTGAAAAATTAGTAATGTTATTATTGGATAAACTGACTTGTTTTAATTTTGGTGGTAATTTCAAACAAGTAATAAAACTTCTATGGAAACTCAATTCTTGTAATAAGGGGAAATTAGTTATATCCCAAATTCCATTATTACCATCGTTTTGGATATTTGAAATTGTGAGTTTTTGCAAATTATTAATATTATTTAAGAACTTGAATATATTCATTTGTTGACAAGTGTCTGCCCCCCAAATTTTTATTAGTTGATTATTTGAATCAAGCATATTTTCGATATTGATATTAGTTAAATTTGGTAAATTTGATAAAATCATTCGCTCTAAAAAACAATTCAGAAAGTCTTTCACTCTTGATAATATTAAAGTATCTAGATTAGTTGGAATTGCATAATTCATCAGTCTACTGTTTATAATGCAATTCCCTAATTTTAAGATCTTTAAATTTATTGGTAAAGACTTATAAAGTATGATCGGTTTATTATTATTATATCCATTACAGTTAGGATGCAAAATTAAAGTATCGATCAATGGATTTTTCCGGAAGCTCGATTTGAATTTAACATTAGTATTTTCAAATCTTATTTTTTGCAAATTTGGAAACTTGGAAACATCAAATTGAAAGTCTCCAGTATAATTTGTGATTGATATATGGGTTAATGTGTTGGAAACATAAGTCGATACTTCTTCAATGATCTGGGTGAGGTTAATCAAATGTAATATACCCGGGTCAAACTCTAACTCGATATTAAACCGTAGATTCATCTCATCGGCTTTATTAAGATTGATTTTTTTAAATATACTTAAAAATTCAAATATATCCATCAAATTCCAGATATAATACGTTATTGTTATGGGATACTGTAACTCAACCCGAGTCCCAACGTATTTAACATAAAAGTCAATCAAATCTTCAATGTCTTCAAGCTTCTCCAAAAATTCTAAATTCTCCTTATCCAAATAGCCATTCGAAGGTACCATCATATACATCTCGAAAAAAGTCAATTGCCATACCCTGTTAGTATACGCAATATTCTCACTGCTCATCCTCTTCATTATAGCTTGGGTTATTGAAGGATTCTCTTCAATAAATTCATCGTTACTAACTAATTTAACAAAGTCATTGATGCCCATACATCCAAATATATCATCCAAAATATCCGACGGGAAGTTGTCAATCGTACTTTTATATCCTAGCTCCTTATCCATCTTCCCCTTTCCATAATAACTATCCCCTAGCCGTCAACTATCTTCATCTATTCTATCAGCTATAAATTTTTCAATTCCTATCGCTTACGGCCTATCCGATACTCGGTCCTGCCTTACATCCGTCTTATGTAAGCGCTGATGTCAGCATGCGACATCCTGTGTCGCGTGTTATCACCCCTCGACACACATTCCCCATTGGGCTTTACGCCGCAAACCCCAAGTGGGAGGGTCGTGTCCCGGTGCCGGGCCCACCCCCTCTCCGATAAGAACATCAATTACATCAACAGTTGTTTTGGTTGGGAAGATACTGGGCGGGTATTTGTTGAGTTCAATTACCACTTGTATCAGCTTACCAACCTATACTTCTTATACCTCACTGCTTATACTGTTGAAACTTTAGTGCTTACACTGCTTATAAACCGCCGCTTGTACATCCAATTAGTCGAGGAAGATCAGTGATCCCGCTTGGTTCTTGTTTGTTTCGTTGCAATCGATTAACTTTCAGTTGGTCAGTTATCAATTGATCATTTTATCAATTGAGTTTATCAATCGCATTTATCAATTGAGTTTATCAATCGAGGGAGTGTCTATTGTGTATAATGACTATGCCTTCTCCGGATTATGCCACCACGTCCGATAAGACCAAGATCAGTAGAATCTTGACCACCCCGAAGAAAGGGTATAAGTTGGGTACTACTTCTGCTACTTGGAATAAGTTAAAGTCGGCTACTGCTGTTACTACTACAACGAAGGAATCCAACAAGTCGGATGATTCTGATTCGGATTCTAATGCACACGCTGACCCTTCGGCGGCTATCCCACCAACTGAAGATATTAAACGTGATAACATCACCATGATTGATTCAAATGGTGATTTGATCATAGTGTATCCTTATGCTTTCATATTAGAAGTGTGGAGCTGGTCTCAACCAAATTCTTGTAAATCGAAGCTGGATGATACCCTTTACTTAAAGTTTCAACATAAACTCTTAGAAGATGATGAATTTGATGAACATCTGTACATTGAGTCAATTCTACTGGTTACTAGTTCCTTGTCAAGTGATGGTACTTATATTTTGGTGGTGAAAGAAGGGAATAATCGTAAACTTTATGTAGAGGTTATTGCTGACGAGTATTTCCATTTGTCTATTCCTGATCAAATGAATGGTTCTCAATTAACTATTAAATTGAGTGAACAATTTTTCATTGTTTCAAATATTCAAGGTTATATGATGGTTTACAAATTTGGGATAACTGCAGATGGTCGATTTACTTCATTTCGTGCTAATTCTGATTTTAAACTAGATCATTTAAAATCAGTTTCAACCCAGCCTTTTTTAGCAGAAGATCCATCCCTAGATATAGAAGATGGTATGGTTCTAATGAAAACTTCATGTTTTGATAATAAACCCATTTTTGATCTTGTTGGTAGTTGGTTAGTATATTCTCCAACAACAACAGAATATAATCATATGAATAATTTGAAAAAAAATCATAATGAATCAAGAATGTTTACTCCGGTGAAATTACCCCCTCCTGGACCTTTGTTAAATCGTGTTTTATTAACTTTATCAAATACTGCATTAGATGGTTTATTTAGATTAAGTGAAATGGGTTCAAATAAATTTCAAAATTATATGAATAAAAATCGTCAAAATTCTAAAAAAACTAATAAACTGTCTTTAGATAAGGATTTTGTTATTTCAATGAATTCTGTTGGTAAAGCAATTGGTAAAATATTATATTCAACTGCTTCAAATTTAAATAAAAAATCAACAAAAAATAATGAGTTATGTAAAATTGTTGATTTATCAAATGGTAATACAATTTGTTTTTTCAAACCTCCCGGTGGTATTTCAAATTTATCATTAAGTCCTTATGATTTACAATTAGTAAATTCAAATTTACGAGGTGATAATTTTTATCTTTGGGATTTATATAAATGTCCTAATCAAATTTCTTTAATTGGTAAATTTTTAAGAGGTAAAACAAGTGCCATTATTAAAGATATCTATTGGTTTATTAACACTACTAAAAATAATTTAAATGGACATATGATTACAAGTAATAATTCAGGTTTTGGGTGCATTACTAAAAAATCAGGTTCAATTCATTGGTATAACATAAATTATTTATCCTGTGGTAATTTAAATAATAATTTGCCAAATATTTTGGGCGCTTCTTCAATTGATCAAAATAAATTATTCAACAAGTCAAATTTCTCCGATCTGTGGATTTTATCATCTTTCAAATCAAACAAATTCATAACTATTCCAACTCTTGAAGAATTTAAATTTAATCAGTTGGCAGTAATCGATAACAAAGATCAATTAAGATTAATTTCTCCCTTGAATGGTGCTTATGGTTATAAGTTCCAATTACCTAAAAATCCAGTAAATCCAATAATTTCAAAAGATTTTAAATATTCTTGTGAATCACCTAATACTTCACAATTAGAAAACGATAAAAATAATGTTATACCACTATCACAAACTGAAATTGAAACTTGTGCACCCTATTTGAATTTAATCAATAATCCTCTTATTGAATTTTCCACTTTTGACTTCAAAATTGATGATGGTGATTTAAACAATTTTATAAATATATATGAAAACTTTGGTGAAAATATACCAACAAAAGTTATTGATTTTGATAATAAACAAAAATCACAAATGACTGATAAAGAAACTAATGACTTACTAAATCAATTTAGTGAAGGTTTTGACATTGAAGATGATCATACTACTCTTAATGATAATGATACTAAAGATAAAGCAAACGATATAATGACGGAATGATAATTAAAATAGAATGACTCTTTCACTTCAAATTTCTTTTGTATACGAATGATTTGCTCTTTTTTCAATCTTTTTCTATCATTTTTTTTTTTTACAAATCAGCAAATATTATCAAGTTTTTATTAAATATACATTATTTAATGTTCAAGTAACATTGAATGAATTGAAATTAGATATATCTCGTTTTGAAAAAGAATAATATATTACTTCTTCCACTAAAAATACAGTAAATCACTTTTATAAATTTAAAATATAATTCTTAAAAGTTCTAATACAGCACCACCACATACTAAGAACAATAAAACAAACAACCAAGTCTTTGAAACAGGGAACTCGACTTCTTCTTCTTTTTCTCTTGGTTTACCTTGTTTATTCAAATTTTTTTTAGCAAATTTAGTATTTGCTTGTCTTTGCTTTGGAGTTTGCAATGCCTATGATATGATTTACATTAGTATGACTATTTTAAAACTTAATAGTGATTCTAAACTTACCATTATGAGGGTTTGTTGATGAGTTGATGGGAATATTTGAAAAATAAAAAAAAAGCTAAAGTTTATACTCCTAAACTCTCCAGTTTTCACTTTTTTCTCTTAAATCAAAATCAATCAAATTACGACGTGTTATAATTGTTTAGGCGCGATCAATTACAAAAAATTAAAAAAAGATCAGCTAGCGCCGCCTGGTTTCGATCCAGGGACATCAGGGTTATGAGCCCTGCGCGCTTCCACTGCGCCACGGCGCTGATTCTTTCAAACTTTTTTAAGACCTGGTTTACCGAGTCGGCACTTGTTTTAGGCCATTTTAAAATAGGCCAATTTTTTCAAATCTGCGTTAATCTTTATTTCGGGTTTTTTATGAGGTTGTTTAGTAACCCATGACTTATATATTATGATTTATGAGATATTTACTTAGAAACGGGTCTTTTTGCGTGGAAAAAGTCACTATTTTTAGGCTTATAAATTCTCTCACTGTGTCCACTAAAACACCCTAATTGGTTTTAAAACCTATCATTTCTTAGCATTATGAGTGGATGAAATATGCTTAATCATTGTAAAGAGATATATATAATTAGCGAAAGTTGTCCAAGACATATTGGCTTGCCATAGGTACTTTCAACTGAATCTCCCCCTTTCGGTTTTCTATCTTATAAAGTCTTTCTATATCGTTTGAAATGATGACTTGAAAACCTTCAGAAACATTCAAAACCGAATCAACACGTACCCAAGGTTTCAACGGCTGAGGGACATATTCGCTGCATTTCATAAGAAAGATCAAGAGATGTATGAATTCGCAGCCATGCAAAACAATCGGCAACATTCTACTGAGTGACAGATTAGCACGAATTTCTGAAATGATTTCTTAGTTGGACTAGATGTTGGGTTTTTAAGTAAGATCTACGTAAATTGGTTCCAAGCTCAATTATTCAAGGTACTACTTAGCAAATCAACGCATATGCTGAAATTATTGCATTCGAGCTATTTCTTTCCATAATGAACTTGGAAGTGACAATCATCAAGCATGCCTAAATTTCCAAAAGCTGGTTAGAAGGCTTTTACTCGACACTTGGCTTACATCTACTCCAACGGTCATTTTCTGAATCCTAATGATGGAAAAGTCATTTTTTTGCTTGAAAGAGTCTTTTGTATAAACCTAAGTAGTTACATAGGTACGAAGTGAATCGAAACTCTGTATATGAATATCAAACTAAAATATTCATTTTTAACAAATTTTCCGAATTTTTCACAAAAAGTTCAATTTTTACAAAAATGTTTGCTCTTAAAAATTATTACAGAATGCATTGCAAAAAAGCACATATTAAGCAAAGCTGTAGCCACCATCATAGATTTAAGCTGGTCAAGCTACATACACTTAAAGGTCCCAGTACGTAGATGCTAAAAGTTTTCATCTAATTGGAATAAAGATTTGAGAGCAGAAGCAAAAATCGACATGGTCTGATAGATGCGGAAAGATACCCTGGTCTTTACAGTGCGTAAATAACTACACAAGTCGGAAACCTTACATAGATCGCTAGTTACAACGATTCATCAACATCCAGCATCAGAATTCGATGGCAAATTGGCAAGTTGGAATTATAACCGACATTGCACGAAGTTAAAAGCAGGAGTAACTGTAATAGACGGTTGCAGACCCAAGTAGTTTCCACGTTTCATCGGAAGCCAAAAAAAACGATAACCTTATTAGAGATTTTTTCGCATCCATAAATAATTGCTGCATCGACGTTTTGGGACTAGTATAACCGAAAGTTTAATACAGCCAACCAATGGAAGGATTTCAAAAGGAAATCCGAGAAGAACCAGTTGAAGCACCAAGCGAATTGTTCAAAGGTGGTAGCTTAGTTGAAAAGACGACCAAAAAACCTTGAGACAAAAGCAGCAGCAAAAAAAATGATAAATAAAGTTAGAGTTTGTGAAGAAAGTTATACGATAAGATGAAGGACCAACGTAAACAACGGTGAACATATGGTGGGGGGCATAAAAATAGAAAAAGCGCAACCGTTTAGAATCCGACCTGGTAACAAATCTATTAATAATTCGACATAATTGACAGATCATACAAACAACTATTTTTTGCGACCACATTTTTTGGAAATTTTGCATCAATAATAGGAGATCAATAGCACACGAACGCTTGGATAGTGATTTCTATATGAAACCTATACGAGCAAGCGGTGGTTGGAAAAGTATATAAGGAGGAGGTGATTCCAAGGAATTGACAGAAATATTTTTTTTATCATCATCAAAAACACTAATCAATTAAAACTAAAAATGAAATTCTCTACCATCTTATCTGCTGCCGCTGCTTTAACCTTTGTTAACGCTGAAGTTACTTCTAAAGCCAACTTCGGTGTTGTTACCATCCACTCTGGTTCTTCTTACCAATACGGTAGCATCAACAAAGATTCCGATAAACTCTTAGTTAACGGTAAAGGTGATGCCGTTACTTTCAACTTGAAAAATGGTGAATTAACTGACCAAGACAATGCTAAAATCGCTCCAGGTACTAACGGTTTCCTTGCTACCTCTTCTAAATCCGACACCAGTTTCTCTGTTAAAGACGACAGATACTTAGTTTACAATGGTCAAGACTTCTACGCTTGTCCAGATGGTGGTAACACTTACTTATCCACTAAATCTTGTGAAAACGGGGTTAGTGTTGAATTATTAGCCCAATAATTTAGTTAGCAGTGTAGCTTGTGGCTACTCCTAACTTTATTTACTTTTGTTTGCTCTGAGTATATAGTCAATATAATCTTCAAACAACTCTTCTGTAATTACTCTACCTTTTAATGGCTGCAAATAACCATCCGTACCGACAACATTTACAACATTTACAATACAACAATTACAATAGCAAACCCCTAACAAACAACAGACAACTGAGCTAACGCCCGACAGCCAGAGACGGACATCTAAGCTAGTAGACACCAGACAAGCAAGGGCATACTGCTTATGACAAACAGACAGACAGACAAGAGACACCCGACTAGACACCGACTAGACCCCGACCATAGGTACGGGTCTGCCTCGTAACCTACACACTGTTCGGTTCTCGGTAGAACAGCAACTCCTCCAGCAGTTCGAACCGCTACAAATCACGTTCCCCACGCTCCCGGTTGTACCTCGGTTGAATGCTCAAAACAAATATAAACTCATCATCTTGCCAGATTGGCTAGGCTTTGACAGTTGAGATTGTTGATCGTATTATTGGCTATTGTATTGGTTTTCAGATACATCGACTTTTGATTGGTACTGGTACTGGTATTGATATTGCTTGACATTTTGAGATATTGTTGATATACTTCGAACATTTGTTGGTATTGATATATTACTGAATAGTTGATATATTACTGAATAGTTGATATATCGATATATTTGTTGATCTATTTGTTGAATAGGGTTGCTCGGTAAAATTGTTGGCCGATCAGATCTTAGATTTTGCACTTTGTTAGATCTCGCACATTAATTAGCTAATTAATCTACTTGGAGTTTTAATTAATCAAGGAATTGTTTTAAAATGACCCAACCATTGATACAAGAACCGGCTCATCAGCTTTATGAAAGCTTGAAGCAGAATACTCCGTTACCTCAGGAAGAAAGTTCAACGGCAGTTGCCTTACCTCATTCTAAAGAAGATGGGTATTCTCCGATTTATAGAAATCTCCATGCTTATAAGAAAGGATCCTTATTAAATGTTCCTCATGACTGTTTGAATACATTGCCCAAGTTGTTAAAAATGTCAGTTTCAGTCAATGCTGATCAAAACTGTCTTGGTACAAGATTCCGTAATCTTGATGGCTCAATGGGTGCTTATCAATGGGAAACTTATAAAGAGATTGATGCTCGAAAGAAGAATTTTGGTGCTGGGTTATTTTTCATTTTGCAAAATAATCCTTTCAAAACCAATAGTGAAGCCCATTTAAAGATTGATCAACATTTAAATATCAAAAATGGTATGAATGAAGATTCTTTCATTGTTTCGCTTTTCTCTGCTAATCGTCGTGAATGGTGTATTAGTGATTTGGCTTGTTTATCTTATTCGATTGTAAATACTGCCTTATATGATACTTTGGGTCCGGAAACTTCAAAATATATTTTGAGTATTACTGAATCTCCAGTCATCATTTGTTCAAAAGATAAAATTTCCAAAATCATTGAATTAAAAGAACAATTTCCTCAAGATTTATCAAATTTAATCTCAATTGTTTCAATGGATAAACTTGATTTTACTACTAATTCTCTGGAAGACCTGTTTTTACATCAACGTTGTTCCAAAAATAACTTAACTTTATTTGATTTTAATCAAGTTGAAAAATTCGGTGAAATTTATCCAGTTAAAGAAGTTGAACCAACTCCTAAATCTGTATATACCATCTCTTTCACTTCTGGTACCACCGGTTCCAATCCTAAAGGGGTTGTTTTAAATCATCAAAGTGCGGTTTCTGCTATCACTTTTTGTTATACTATGATTTCGGGTTTTGATGCAGTGGTTTACTGTTTCTTACCTTTGGCTCATATCTTTGAAAGAATGAATTGTTTATTTTCACTTTTCCAAGGGGCTCATATTGGTTTACCCCAACTGCCTTCTCCCTTGACTTTATTAGATGATATAAAAGAATTGAAACCAGAAATTTTATCCTTGGTTCCAAGAGTTTATACTAAATTAGAAGCTGCCATTAAATCAAAAACTATTAACAACAATGAAAAACCTTTATTACAAAAAATTTTTAGAAAAGTTGTTGATACTAAAACATCTTTACAATCAAGATATGATGGTGCTGAAGGTCGTCATTTAATTTATGATCGTTTTTCAAGTGTTTTACGTAAACAATTGGGATTTGATAACCTTCGTACTTTTGCTACTGGTTCAGCTCCAATTTCTCCAGACACAGTGAAATTTATGAAGGCTTCTTTGAACACTGGTATGTCTCAAGGTTATGGTTTAACAGAATCTTTTGCTGGTATTTGTTGTTCTTTGACCTATGATGCAAACCCCGGTTCTTGTGGTCCTATTTCTGTCACTACCGAAATGAGATTAAGAGAAATTCCTGAAATGGGTTATCATGCAAATGATGAAGGTGGTCCTCGTGGTGAATTATTATTAAGAGGTGCCCAAATCTTTACTCATTATTATAAAGATCCTGAAGAAACTAGAAAATCTATCGATGACCAAGGTTGGTTTTATACTGGTGATATTGCCAAGGTTGATGCAGAAACTGGTCGTATGTATATTATTGACCGTGTTAAAAATTTCTTTAAATTGGCTCAAGGTGAATATATCACTCCAGAAAAAATTGAAAATACTTATTTGAGTCATAACCCATTGATTCAACAATGTTATGTCCATGGTGACTCTTTGAAAACTTTCCTTGTTGGTATTATTGGGGTTGAACCAGTAAGTATTAAAGCTTGGCTCTTTGATACCTTTAAAATCAAACTTAATGATGATTCAAAATTAATTGAAACTTTAAATGATGTCGAAATCAAAAAGAAGTTCTTAATTCAAATTAATCATACAACTAATAAAGTTTTGGGTGGATTTGAAAAGTTACATAATATCTTAATTGATATTGAACCTTTATCAGTTGAAAAAAATGTTATCACTCCAACTTTGAAAATCAAGAGACCAATTGCTTCAAAATTTTTCGCCAAAGAATTTGAACAATTATATGAACAAGGTTCTATACTTAGAATTGAAGATTCAAAATTGTAGAAGTTTTGAATAGTGTTTATTATAAATAGATTATTTATATATATAAAAATATGATTTATTCGAAAATGCTTAGACGTATTTATATGGATTTAAAATACCATTTGGATCATAATGATTTTTGATTTCTTTAATCATCTTAATTTCAATATCAGATTTAGAATATCCAATATAATTTTTCTTTTGAAAGCCTAAACCATGTTCAGCAGAAATTGAACCTTTATGTTCTTTAATCCACTCATAAACAAATGGTTCCAAAGCTTTTTCAACTTCTTTATTATATTCTCTAACTGCAACGTTCAAGTGTAAATTACCGTCACCTAAATGACCATAACCAACAGCTTCAACAACTGGTTTTGAATCATCATCTAAATCAATCAATCCACGTTCACTTAATCTTTGATTAGTTGCTTCAACTAATTTATAATAATCTTTCAAAGGTAATGAAACATCATATTTATAAACACCTCCCCAATGAGCAGTTGCTTCTGGTAAAGATTCTCTCCAATTCCATAAATTACGTAATTGAGTTTCATCTTGTGCAACAACACCATCATCGACTAAACCTTCTTCCATAGCATTACCTAAGAAAGTTTCTAATTTTTCATCATCATGTTCTTTGTTTGAACCACTAGTTTCAATTAAAATATAATATGGATAATCACCACTTTCAATTGGATAATCCAATTTTAAATATCTTCTAGTTAATTCTTGAGAAGTACCATCCATGAATTCAAAAGCCGATAAAATTTCTGACAATTCACGACGAGCTCCAGTGAAAACTTTTTGAACAGCTTCATAAGAAGAGACTGCTAAAAATGCAACATTTGATGCTGCTGGTCTTGCTGGACATAATATTGATACTCCAGTGATAACACCCAAAGTACCTTCAGATCCAATGAATAACTGTTTTAAATCATAACCAGTATTATCTTTTCTTAAAGAATCCATTGAACTATAAATAGTACCATCAGGTAAAACTGCTTCTAAACCTAAAACAGTACCATGTAATGAACCGTATCTTAATAAACGTAAACCACCAGCATTAGTAGCAACAACACCACCAACATGACATGAACCTTTAGCACCCAAATCTAATGGGAAAAGATATCCTTTTTCAGCCAAAAAATTATCAGCATTTTCCAAAATAACCCCAGCATCAGATTTTAAAATACCACTAACTTCATCAAAAGATCTAATCTTATTGAGGTTGGCTACTGATAAAATAATCTCATCAAATATTGGATTAGAACCCCCAACTAAACCTGTGTTACCACCTTGTGGCACAACAGCCAATTTCTTTTCATTACAGTATTTCAAAATCTCACTAACTTGCTCTGTGGTCTTTGGTTTCAAGACTAATTTAGATTGTCCTTTATACTTTCTCATCCAATCTTCATTAAAGAAATCCAAATCATCTTCATTGGTTATGAGGTAATTTTTATCTTTTAAAACAGATTCAAAGAATTTCAAATCAGAATCTTCCAATTTCTTAAAACGTTCATCACGTTTAACCTTATCACTATATGTTTCAGCAGTTAATGCAACGGTTTTGGTGGAGTAATTACGATTGACTCGTATACTTCTCATCATTGGAGAGCATTTTGGCCCACTACCACGGATAACCTGGGTTGCACCCGAACGCAAGCTGAGAGCTGCTCTTCTAATTCCTATCATATCTCTACTTAACAGCTTTCCTTAAGAATCTGTGATGTTCAAAGGTATTCTTTGAATAGCAGCTTATTACTACTTATTTTTTTTTTTCACTCTGGATCAATACTCTAAATTAATTGCAGCGAGTCACGTGCGCAGCAGCATTACACACCCGTACACACCAAATATAAAGGTTGCAACAATTTTGTATTAACGCTATTTACATGCTCTACAACCTGTTCGCCTTTCGAAGACTATCGAATGAGGTGTTGACGATGTGCCTGAACCTCAGGGAGCCAATTGGGTTCCCGTTGTACCAACGAGTGGCAATGACAAGTACATTCATTATATTGTTTGGAACTAGAACTTGTTCCAATATTCGTGACCCGGCACCCTTTTCACCATTATCTTTAAACCCCTGCTGAACATTGGAATAGCTTGTTGTGGTGATCACCGACGGCTTGTTTTTCTTTTTCCCCTTCGTTGGGGTAATTTCTTCCTGTTTCTGTTCGATCGTCCCACACCTCCAAGCTATCATATGAGGATGGGATGCCGACTTGGCAATATTCTTATGCTCACTCATAAACTGTTCTAGGATAATTGGTATTTCATCGGGATCAGTTAGTGGTGTATGTCTAGCTTGAAATCTGGACTTTCGATCAGTGATTATTTCCGATTCAAACCATTCTTTAATGACAGGAGCCGCATAGTACCTTCGCAGCCCACCGGGTGGGATATGGAGCCGGCCAAGGGTACATCGTAGCATCATAAGCAAAAGAAGTTGGTGTATTCGAAATTTAAACATCAGTTTATAACCCATTCTTAAGTGCGAGTGAGTGAGTACTAATTACCTCATCTCGACCAATTTCCACCGTATTCCAACTCCCCACTAGCTTTTCGAAAGTAAGCCATATCGTACTACAAGTCTATAGCCGTAAGCACCCAACCAGGTACTCGTTCCTTATACTAGAGGTTGGTTTGTGTAAGATTTGTACTGAGTGAAAGAATCAAAAACAAGGGAAAAATTAGCTTATTAAAAGAACCAAAGAAAAAAAAAAAAAA
>JASBNA010000155.1:0-20470 GCA_038087015.1 Cerrena zonata | reverse complement strand
CTAGATTTAAAAGTTGAAGAAGAGGCATTATTAGAGGATTGAACTGAAGATGGAGTAGATGATTTAGATGAGCTAGAAGAGTCTGAGGAGCCAGAGGAACCAGAAGAGCCAGAAGAGCCAGAGGAATTAGAAGAATCGGAGGAGCTGGAATCAGAAGAGGAAGAATCAGAAGAAGAGGAAGAGTCAGATTTGGAGGAAGAGTCAGATTTAGAAGAAGACTCAGACTTACTCGAGCTGGAAGGTTTAGAAGATGAAGCGGCGGATGAGGAAGAAGAGGAAGAGTCAGAAGAGGAAGATGGGGAAGATGAAGAAGAAGCAGATGAAGAAGAGGAAGATGGGGAAGAAGATGAAGAAGATGATGAAGAAGAGGAAGAGGAAGAGGAAGAAGATGAAGAGGAAGAAGAGCTTGAGTCATCACCATCGTATTCGGTTGTTTTATCAGCAGCAGTGATATCAGCTTTTGATTCTCTACCATTAACTTCACCATTTTTTGCTTTAATGGAAGAAGCATCACCAGATTGATCACCATAGGAGTATTCTAAACCGGTTGAATAATCACTGATTAACAACTTATTGATGTACATTGAGAAAGGAGCATCATTATAATCAGTAGAGCCACCAGCCCATTCGATAGTACCTGGAGCATTTGAACTATCACCACCAGCCCAAATACCAATCATAATATAGGATGGGGTTTGAGGATAACCTTCGTCATTGTCCGATTTCAAAGTTCTTACTGCATTACCATTATAGTACCAAACAATTTGATCTTCAGTCCAATTGATGGTGTAATTATTATAATCATCTTGAGGAGCACCAGAAGTAGAATGGTATTCACCTCTATCATAAGTAGTAGTATCACCTTTTGAGAAGTAATTCGATTGGAATTGAGTGTCATCACCACCTAACCATTCAATATCAATTTCATCAAGATCATCTGATTGTAAATAAAAAGAAGAAACAATCCCTTTACCTTTTGCAGCTTTTAAATGAACTTCAACACGTCCATACATTATATAGAAATTTGATTTTAAAATAGGATTATCAAATCTTTTGTTTAGGGTAAGTTTTAACCCATCATCACTTAAATCGACCCCAGTTGGAGTAGATTTAACATCAAAGTTAGATGAGTTAGAAGTAAAATATTCAGTAATATCAGTGGCTAAAGCCGGATCCGGATTACAATTAGAACTACTAATTGGATTACAAGTAGTAGCAGTTGCAGCAAATGCGGAACTCACTATAGAAAGAATTCCTGCTATATTAGTGAATGAAACCATATTCTTTAAATCTTTCGGGGGGGGGGTATCAAAAGGGTATCAACGGTTGAAATTTTTTTTTCAAATCATAAAGAACCCAAGATTTCGATATGCTTTATATAACATGAAGAAGAGCTCAGATGCTGAGCCATGGCCTTCTTTTCTTTTTCCCATTCCTACAAAAGGGTGATATTCATTGTAATGCAATATATTAACAACCTTTGAAAAGTAAATATAAACAGGATGCAAAAAGCTTCATGAGTTATATTTAGATTGTAGCCAGGGTATTAACCAATTTACTTGTGTAATCAAGTTACATCATCTTTCTACACTAGCTACCACCACGTCTGGTCCACCACTGCTCGAGCTCAACCAACCAACCAACCAACTAGCTCAACTGGCTGGACTAGGCCTTCTCTTCGAGACATCGACTGGGGAAAGACGCAAAAAAAGTTTCACCTTCACAATTCGCGTTCTCCATCTTTTCATTACTGGCTCAAAATACTAAACAGGTCTCGAACCAGACTTACATGATCATGTACTCCGTTAAGAAAAAGACGTATCCAACAGGGGGTAGCCAACGGTAAGAGTAACAAAAAAGATCTCTTTTGCCCAGGGCTATGAAATGGCTTTAGCAGTTTTCTTCTTTCTTACATACATTACCACAGCTTGAATCGCGTAAGTTGGAAATTTGGCCAAGTCCATTCGAGTAGTTGTTTCGCGTTAACAGTGGGATAGTACATTAAAAGAGCTTTTAGGATTTATGAATTTATTTTCGTGTAATCTAATTTTGTTACAAGGCTCATAGAAGAAATTGTCAATTCAATATACAAAGGAGAAAGGTATACAAATTTGAAAGCAAGTATTCGACCGGAAACAATCAGAACTTAATTGAATGCATTCACGGGATTATATAATTCATTATAAATCGATATTGCCAAATTTCCATAAATCCTTATCGTAACTTTCAGTAACGCTTGAGTCTTCACCGTAAGATTCCTGCCATTTACTAAAACCACCTTGTAAAACCCATACATTGACCTGCTGGAAAAATTCAATTTTCAATGGGTCTTCAATATCGTTGAGGGATCTTAAGAATTTAAGACTGGATTTAGGGCCTCTTGCTTGGGATAACATGCAATGGAATACAACATCCTTGACTTTATTCTCATACAAGCTCTGTTGTAATTCGGGTAATTTTTCATCAATAGTATTACTTGGATAATGGTATCCACCTTTGATATGTCCACCCACGTAGTCCGAGTCTCTCACGTCCACCACAGCAAACTTGCCACTGGTGGGCAGACACCCTTGGTCAAACCACGAGCGGAGGGCTGCAGGCTTGATGAACCTCAAGTCTGAGAGTGAATATATCCTCGACATGTTGTCTGTCAAGTGGAACTAATACCGAGTTGATCATTCCTATCAGTGTATCCTCTCTTCTCTCAATACTACCCACCCGTACCTCTCACCACCTCCGTACACCAAGTAACCTTTTTCACATGCTCGGATCAGCCTACCTCTTGTCAAATAGTTACCAGTTTAATCAATTACTAGTTTGCATCAATTATTAACACATTTACTATCAACACCTTTTAACACTTTTTATTACACCTTTTAACCCTTTTTATTACACCTTTTAACCCTTTTTATACCTTTCAACACCTTCGACTCTTTACATCTCTTCAACTTTGCCTCCAGGGCGTTTCTAGCGTGTTTTCTGGATTTGGTTCTGCAGTAATCTTTACTGCTCAAGACTGGACTGTCACTTGGTCGAACAGTGCCAATTGAGCTCAAGGAATGCAGTGATATGGGTGTAGAGCTCGAACAAAGTATACTGTACACTGTACACAAAGGGAAGCAAATTAAACGTTTGTTGGCTAATAAACTTTGAGACAGAAGGAAGGGAAAAAAAAAAAACAAAGTTAGCCTATTGCTTGTTGTCTTCCTTCTTTCTTGCTTCTTTCTTCCCTTCTTCCTTTGTAGATTAGTATAAGCCAATTATATGAGCATGGCCAAGCCAACTGAAGATATTCCAGAGAAATCGGGATCGCCACTTGCAAGAACATTATCGGTTGATTCATTTGGACCTAAATTGATGTCAGTTTTCCGCAAGAATAAAAAAAGGAGTCATGATGAAATTCAATCGAATAACTCCACACCCACTCCGTTAAGCTCAGATGATCAAGAACATGATAGTCTGGATTCCGAAATCTTGAAAATTGAACCTAAGAATGAAATCAATAACAAACGTAGAAAAATTAAAACTAAAGAAGAGGAAGAGTTCGAAGCCAATGAACGTAAATTAGATGAAGAATTACCAGAAGACTTAAGAAAATTCAGACCAAAGGGATTTAAATTTAATCTTCCTCCTAAAGATAGACCGGTTAGAATTTATGCTGATGGGGTATTTGATTTATTTCATCTTGGTCATATGAAACAATTAGAGCAAGCTAAAAAATCATTTGAAAATGTTGAATTAGTTTGTGGTGTTCCTAGTGATGTGGAAACTCATAAAAGAAAAGGTTTAACTGTTTTAACTGATAATCAACGGTGTGAAACTTTATTACATTGTAAATGGGTTGATGAAGTTATTCCAAATTGTCCTTGGGCAGTGACTCCAGAATTTTTGAAAAAACATAAGATTGATTATGTTGCTCATGATGATGAACCTTATGTTTCTGCAGAATCGGATGACGTTTATAAACCAATTAAACAACAAGGAATGTTCTTATCTACTCAAAGAACTGAAGGTATTTCAACTTCTGATATAATTACTAAAATCATTAGAGATTATGATAAATATTTAATGAGAAATTTTGCTCGTGGAGCCACTAGAAAAGAATTAAATGTTAGTTGGTTAAAGAAAAATGAATTAGAATTTAAAAAACATATAAATGATTTCAGATCGGCTTGGATGAAAAATAAAAATAGTATAAATAACGTTTCAAAAGATTTATATTTCGAGGTAAGAGAATATATTAGAGGTAGAAGATCTTTTGATAATCATTCTTTGGATGATAAAAAACCAAATGGGTCCTCTTCTTCTTTGAATAGTGATTTTGAAGATCAAAACTCCAGAGCAACTAGTCCCTTAACGGAATTTGCCTCAAAATATATCGGTAATAAAAATAGTGACTTAAATCGTCCTCCAAAATCAATTTTTTCAAACGTAAAGGATTGGATTAAAGTTGAAGAGTCTCATGATGAAGATTCAAATGAAAGCGATTTACCAATTAATAAAGAAACCAAGAAACCAAAATCCCCAAAGAAAGTGAAATCAACCACTCCTAGAAAAATTAAAAAACCAGTAAGCCAAAAATCAAAGAAAACTTGATTATTTGACTTGTATATACTTCGTATTTATATCTTTAGCATCGGGCCTAAATAAACATTTTCTATTGCGCATCTAAAAAATTGTATACTTATATATTATAGATACTTATACTTTGTTAGGTAAAGATGTCTAATGATATAATCCATTCAACTCCTTCTCCTTATTCGGATGACTACGATAAAAGTGTAATCATCGATCAGGTTTATGATCATCTTCAACGCCAATTAAAGCTCCAACAACAAGAACTATTACAACATAAAGAATCATTCATAAAAGATAATTCATACTTACAAACAACTCCTAATCAAATAAATACATCTCTGAACTTGAATTGGAGTTTCACTCAAGGCCTCATTATTGGTCAATTAAGTGTGATTTTTGTAATTGGAATTTTTATCAAATTCTTCGTGTTCGCTGATTCAACAACAATCTCTCCTAAAACTTCAAGTAAAGATGCTTCTAATGTAATAGTTAAAAGAGATAAAGTAAATTCTGAAAAACCAGATAAAGATAATGATCTAATAGATAGTTATTTATCCGATAACGAAGATGAACATGTTAAAGTTACCAAATCTAAATTAGCAAGTATATTAGAAAAAACATACTATGACGTTGATAATCATTCTTCGGAATCTTTAGATTGGTTTAATGTTTTAATTGCCCAAACAATCTCCCAGTTGAGAACGGAAGCTTTATTATCCGATAACATTTATCATTCTTTAAACGAGTTCTTATCTAAACTGGAGTTACCGGATTATCTAGACAAGATTAAAATTACTGAAATTGATATTGGTGACGACTTCCCGATTTTTTCAAATTGTCGTATAAGACACAGTAAAGACGGGTCTGGCAGATTGGAAGCTAAGATTGACGTGGATTTATCGGATACTTTAACCTTGGGTATCGATACTAAGTTATTATTGAATCACCCTCGTCCATTAACAGCGGTTTTACCAGTGCAACTATCAGTTTCTATAGTAAGGTTTTCAGGTTGCTTAACGGTTTCGTTAATTAATACCAATGATCCAGAATTCACTGATATAAGCCAGGGTAATAACTTATCAAATAATAACAAGGACCATGATTCTTCCAGTAATAGTAATGGTACGGCTTTAATGTTTTCATTTTCTCCCGATTACAGATTGGAATTCACCGTTAAATCATTAATAGGTTCAAGAGCTAAACTACAAGATGTTCCTAAAATCTCTTCGTTAATTGAAAATAAATTACGTAGTTGGTTTATCGAACGTTGTATTGAACCAAGGTTTCAGGTAGTTAAGTTACCTTCATTATGGCCAAGACGCAAAAATACCAGAGAACCAGTGCATTCAAATGTTAACGGGATCGTCGATAAAACTGAAGAAGCATTATAAGAAATATTCCTTGTATATATTATGTATTTTTATAAACATATTATCCCAACATGCTTCTCTTTCTACCTCTTAATCTTACATCATCCAACTTCCTACTAACCTCCACAAACTTCTTTGTCCCCTGTTTCCCGTATTCTTTATCCATGTGTATTTGCTCGTATCCTTCTAACATCCATTCATTGTATTGTTTGGCATATACCGAATGGGTACTATCAATTGCTCTTTCTAAAACGTACAAATCAACTGCTTTATCTTCAGGCATTCCAGAGTATGATGACAATCCAAAGTCTATAAGTAAAGGCTGGCCATCCTGCAAAAGAATATTAGACGAGGTCAAATCTCCATGAATCATGTCATTCAAATGTAATTTGCCTATTAGCTTACCTACTTCTTGACATAATAACTTAACGTCATCATCAGTGCAAAACGAAGGCTCTTTATTTCTTTCTAAGTACCATAAATGATTCTTAAATGAACTCACATCGCCATTAGGTAGCTCCGTGCCTAGATATTCCATCCAGATAATTCCATTATCCAAGTCAGCCAGAATCACAGCCGGAGCATTAACTCCAAGTTTCTGGAGCTTTGACATGAACCTCACTTCTCCAATGGTTCTGTTTTTCGTAATTGAAGCATCAATCTTTGGATGTCTATATGGTTTGGGTGGCCTATACTTTATTATGAATGCTTCCTTATTAGCTAGACTTGGACTTGTCAGATACGGGTGTACCTTTGTTTTGAACACCAATGCTTCTGCCCCTTGGGAAATCACACTCAAAGGTATTCCAGTCAAGTGTTTCTGGGCCCCAGCAACTATATGATCTGTCATTAAACTTGAACCTATAGATATTAACTTGTGAAGCTCATCAGTGATACTTTGACTTTTTTTTGAATCGATATCCAACAACTAGCCCGTACACCAAAAAACCTTTTGAGAAGAAACTACACAAGAGTGCTAGCGATAAAGGATAGAGCGACAGAGTGCTAAGAACGAAATACGGAGAAGCTTCCAGTAACAGATCAGACTACCTATTCGACAATTGAAATTGACCACAATGGCCCACCATTTGGATGTCTTGTATGTTGTTCCACCTTATCTACTCAACACTAGTTATGGGCTCAATCTTAAACAGCAACTTATGTCCAAAGATGAAGAGCTTGCCAACTCGAATGTGATTTCCCATAATTCTGTTAAATACGTGAATCCACACGAAAGACATATAATTCCTGAAAACCAGATCACTGGGGATAAGAATATTGATAAGATTTTGAAGCAAAAGCTTATCTATAAGTTTAGTATTTTAGGAATCTTGGGTAAAGACCCTATGGATAGCAAACATATTTCGGATGCTAGGCTCTATGAGTTATGGCAAATATTTAGAGATAGAATTTTAGCAGATAAAGAAAGGAATGCAGGGAATAGCTCGAAAGATGAGTCAAAATATTATTCGTCCAAGTTGTCCGAAAAAGTTGGTGAAGTATTTTTAAACGAAGATTTGTTCCACATACCTGATAATTACGTAGATGAATTAGATAAATATTTGAAAGATTTGCTTGTATCCACCAAGAGAACAGAGTCACGAAGCTATAATATTCCCAGAAGGCTAATCAAATTCGATGACGGATCGTTTTTCGATTACGGGTTGCCTGTTTCATGGGCACCTTTGATGACAGTAGAAAGCTTTGCTCAATTACAAGGAAGTTACAATTTTGAAATCAGTAATTCGAAAGGTTCACCTAGTATAAAAATTGCACCTCCAGCATCTTTAGAATCTCCAGATCTTGCCTACAAATGGTATAATTTTATAACGGACAAGCCTGTACGCCCTTTGGTTGGCGTGTTTTATTATGAATTAGCTATAAAACAAGAATCTCTGCTGAATCACGACTCGTCGCCATTGATAAACATGAGTGATTCGTCTGAATCGTCAGAAAATTCCCTTCATTTTTCAATGGGTTTCATCAATCGAAAAGTTAATTTGGATCCTCCAGGACCATCCTCTGGAACTGCGAAAGTAGGAGGGGTCCCAGTTGACCTTGAAGCTATCAAGAGTGATATATATTATTATAGGGATAATGATGCATACGTTGAACTCAGCGATGAAATTCAACATTATTTATCCTTAAAAGCTGGAATCATGAAGGGTAGCCATGTTATAAATTTTGAGGAACTGAGTTTCCAAAACTCCATCAGAGAAGGTGAATCGCGTCAAAGATCAGCAGCAATGAATTTAAATCGGAGACTCTCTCAATTGGGGAGACCCCAACCAGATGAGTTAAGTAATGGTAGTATTGATCTCGAGATTCCTTTCAACACTAACATTTCTCAAACCAAAAACAGAAAATCATACAGATCAGATATAGTTGGCTGTGGAATAAATTTCATTGACAAATCCGTATTCATAACGTTGAATGGTATTCTAGTTAGATCTATTCCTTATGACAGCATTAAGTCAAGATTATCTACCAAAGACAGTTTATTCGAGCATGAAGAAGATAACTCGGTCTACCCTGTTATAGGATTCGAGCTCATTGGAACAAAGAAGATGAAGACATCTGCCCCATCATCAAAATCCGAAGTGATTGCCAACTTCGGTAACAAGGACTTCAAATTCAATATTAATAGTTATGTCAAAGAATATAAAGCGCAAAAGCAAAATCAATTATATTTAACAGAACTTGATAAGGTCCAGAAATTAAAACCCCCAACTTCCATGCCTTTCAAGGATGGGTTTCCTAGTACTATTCAAGAGTTACTATCATACATGAATGATGACCCCAAAATTATTAATGAGTTTATAAGTGGGTACTTGGAACATGAAGGATATCTTGGGACTTTAAAAGCATTTAATAAAGACCTCAAAACTCTTGAAAATGAAATTAACGGGCTTAATCAAATAGAAGATGACGAGGGCCCCAAACATCCTTCACATTCGTATGACAGACAGTTAATCAAACCATATTTACATCATAATCAATTTGAGCAATTAAGCAAATTTCTCAAGACGAACTATTCAAACGTCATGAATAAAAATGTCTTACGTGAACTTTTGTTTGAAGTTGATTATGTTAAACTACTTTATCTTTTAAGGAAATATTTGGATATAAAGTTGAACTCTTCAAATTTTGAGTTTGATTTTGAATACAAAACCAGTGACTCTGAAGCGGAAGCCTATGAAAAAGCTATTTCCTGGAGTAAATATTTACTTTCAGAATATTCAAGAGATAAAGGTCGAAGCAAGAAAGTCCACGAAATATGCAAGGCTTTGTTAATTGATGATTCTAAATCAGTGAAAAACTATCCTGGTGTTATGTATATTTTAGAAAATTATCAAAAGAAAGTCAATAAGTTAAGTGATCAAATTAATAAAAACGTTTTGACTTCCTTAGGTCTCAACGAATCATCTAGCTTGGAAACGATAATTAACGAAACTAACAAAAACATTAATAAGTTAAGTTTGGAGCTCGAGGATGAAAACTTCATGCTTATAAATTATGAACAAGACTATATTGATTTAGCCTGATATCTATCAATATGTTCATGTAAATTAAATGAAATTATAACGAACAAATTTTAGTTGCATATTTTTCTTTATTATGTAGAATATGTTTTACAGTTTTTTGAAGTGTAATCATTTATACTATTTACAAATTTGAGCGACTTTCTTGATTGATAACGGGTTTAGAATCTGGTGCTTTCAGTTTCTTATAATCGATAAGTCTTTCTGGGGTATAGTTAATGGGAAGCATTGTTTGAAGAAGGATATTTTGAACTAAAGAATAAGCTTGTGAACTAGTCCAATAAAGAACCAAGGCCATTGGTGCATGCATAGAAATGGCCATTAAAATAGCTACTGACATTTTGGACATGTTTCCTAAAGCGTCTGATACTGTTGGCCTTAAAGATCTTCTTTTAGTTCGAGGTCTCAAAAGTTGGTGAGTCTTCATCATAAACTCTGCATTACACAAGGCAACTATACCCAAAGCAATGGGGAATACGTGAAAGCTGTCATACGTGGTCAAGTCAGAAAACCACGCAATACCTTCGCTATACAAGGAAGGGTCTAATGGTTTTTTTGACATGGTATCCCATGATGTCCATCCGGATAGATCTCGCATTGTTAGTGACATACAGACCCATAACGGAAATTGGAATGCTGGTAGGATGAGAAGCTTCCATCCTTGAACATTATGCTGCTTGAATAGACTTTTCCTTCTTTTATTTGTTTCTTTGGCCGCTAACAAGAGTATTTGTTCATACTTCATGGTAGCTAATGGTGACTGCACGGCAAGTATGTCATTGGAGGTTGCATCCTTGTTTTTTAAAGATTCAGAACCTCTTTCAGCTTGGGCCTTGGCTATTTGGGCCTTTTTGGCAAGATTTAGTTTAGCAACCGGATTAGTAGCAGCTACCACTGGCATTAGTTCATTTTGCTTACGTGACTTTACTCTTTGCATAATCGCAAGAGGAAGCGTCCACACTGATCGTAATGCAAATGTCGTTAAAGGTATAAGAGCCCACCATGGTACGCCTGTTGATGAATGAATCAATTGTAGGCCCTCTGTCATTGATGCAATAATCGTTGTTGGTTCGAAAGAAAAATTTCGCCTCTGGATCCTAATTTTAGTATTAGGTACCCCGATCCTCGAGACATTAGCTATGCGGTTCCTTATCATCTCTAAACCATACACTTTATGAAGTTCTAATAAGATTTGGTAAGGCTAACTCTATTAGTTTAGAGGAAATTGAATCTATTGAAGAGCTGGTAAACACACACAAAAATTTTCAGTTTTTTTTTTTTTTGGTTTTTGAAAAGATTTGGAGTATTTTCGCTTTTGACTAAATACTACGTGCAAGACATAGCTATTTAATTGCCAGCTTTTGTTACATAGTAAGAGATAAGATGTCCACCAAAACAGAGAGAGCATGCATGCTTTGCGGTATCATTCAACCTTTCAGAAAATTTGTTGACCAAGGATGTCCTAACTGTGAAAGTGTCTTACATTTCCAAGATAATGACGATAATCAAGTTCAAGACTGCACTTCCCCATCCTTCGAAGGATTACTTGCTTTGGGAGAGGATAACAAGCAGTCATGGGTAGCAAGATGGTTGAGAGTAGATTCATTCGTGGCGGGATTGTATGCCATCAAGATAAACGGTAAATTGCCTCCGCATATTATCAGTGACTTGACGGAACAAAACATCAGTTATAGACCAAGAGACGGTAGTGCTGAAGATTAGATGTTCTTCGACACCCCGACCGATTGACCTTGTATAATAGATTTCACTTTGTATTTTTAATTCTCACCTAACACTTAATTGTCCTTTTTTTCTTTTCATCATAATATAAAAGTTCATTACAAATTTTTCTTGTAGAGATAGTATTATCTATTAATTAACTAAAGTACATATGTTTTGAAAGTCGTAGCATGATTAATTCAAGGCAGTCTTCAATTCAGCCGCCACATCGAAAAGTTTACTAACCGTTTCCGTTTTATCCCACTTACTTCTGTCAGTCCAGATGGTATCCATAAATTTGGCCATTGCTATTTCAAGTTTCTCGATATTATAACTTTCAGTGATGTCAGGAATTACATTCTCGAAGAATTCATGAACACGATCCCCGAGAATTAATTCTCGAGTCAAATCATGATTGAGGTCTTCCTCAGCCTCTGACTCCGACTCAACCTCAGGCCCGTTGACATCCTCAGAGCGTTCAGATGCTGTTGGGTTAGTGATAGTATCTTTGGAAGGTAAAACCTCATTGTTGATGTTTTTCTCTGTCTCCTTAAAGTCGTCTTTAGGCTCAGACTCAAACGCAACCTCTTCAGCGCTGTTAGTCTGCTGTAAGCTGGTCTCTGTTTTCGCATCTTCTTCAAGTTTCCCGTTAGAGTCAACTGGAGGATGTGAAACACCGTTACTAGTAACGGGTTTATCTTCACCACTTTCAATTTCAGCGGTAGAATCCTTGATTATGTTAGTAGTGACGAGAGGAGCATCAGGTATAGGTACACCATTCAAATCCAAAGTATTTAAATTTTCAGCTTGTCTTTTTGCAAATTCTCTCTGTAATTTATAATGTTCCTCTAAAATCTTTTCCTGTTTTGAGATTTCCCTTTCTCTCATTTCTCTACAGGCTTTTGCAAATTCAGGATTATTAAAGTCGTCGATCCCGAATTGAGTATTGGTCAACATTTCGTTTGCTTTTAAAATTCTTTCTCTGTCACCAGAAGTAATTGCATCTTTCACAATAAGCTTGATATCCTTGAGAAACTGCTTCGCTTCAGAATAATATCCATTCCATAAGCGTTCCTCAATGATATCCAAGTCCATATTGTAGTAAAATTTACCAGTACTCAATTCTTGAATCATATTCTTGTGTTTGGGGTCAGTTGATTTAATATAGAGCACTTCATATTGATTCAAAGGATTTTGTAAAATGGCTGGTTCAAATAAATGGTACAACATATTTTCATCAATAATTGGTTTTCTAAAACGCTTATAACGATTTTTGAATAAGTCCATCAAACCTGCCAACTTAATTTTCAAGATATTTTTCAATTTTGTATCATTATATTCCTGTTCTTTGAGTTGTTTTTTCACTTGAGCTTGGTCATTAGGCGTTTCTTGTGGGAGAATCTCAAGCTTCTTCAATTTCCTTTTAGGTCTATTTTCCAAGTCATTGATAAACTCAAATGGTTTCATTTTTAAGGTATTTTCTAATGTTTTGAAAAATTTTAGTCTAGCTTCTTTATCAGGTGCAGTCAATCTAACGTTATTCGATTCATTATTAAAACCGAACATTAATTTAATGTCATTATCAAGCTCATCCTGATTAGTTTCAGAGATTCCCAACAACAATACTTTTTCGGTACTCTTTAAATTTCTTAATAGACCTGTTAGAGTGGCCTTGGCCGAGTATGGCATAACTTGAAACCAAATATCAATATTGGGGATGAAAATGATAGATGGTTGGTGTCTCTTTGCCTCAATAAAAGTTTGAACTATGCACAGTTCTGGGGTACGAGTAGAATCACCGAATACATTACCTAAGTCTAAAGATTGAACTTGGAATCCTTCTAGAAAATTAAGAATTGCTGAACTGATGTATTGTTGGCCGAAACCTTGATCACCGCATATCAATAGATGAGGTTTACAAATTCTTGCATTTTCTAAATTCTTCAATAATTCTTGCTTAGAAAATCCACCATCAGCATCTTTAGCGGTGGGATCCAAATAAGAAGCTTCTTCTAGAGCAGTCACTTTTTTCTTTTTACCAATGGAGATTGAGTTTGGTAATAAGTTTTCTAATTTATCTGTAGCTTCATTGAAGGTTTTCTCCAACAAAGGCTTTAAATGATCAGGCAATGGCGCTGAACCAGAAGAGGTTGATCTAGCACTAGAAGGAATGATTTTATCAATGGCTAACATAAAATCTTTAGCCAATACTCTAACCTTAGTAGGATCAACTTTCAATTTATCATTTGTTTGATATATTTGAGGATATTTTCTTTGAATACTATTTAAAGCGGCTTCGGTACACAAAGCCCTTAAATCAGCACCCCCATAGCCTTTTGTTAAAGCGGCAACTTTATTCATGAATTCTGATGGTAGAGGAGGGTACCATTTGCGGGTATGAATCTTTAAGATTTCACTTCTAGCGTTTATATCTGGTAATGGGAAATAAAATTCACGATCGAATCTACCAGGTCTTCTTAAAGCAGGATCAACAGAATCAGGTCTATTAGTTGCACCTATAACAATGACTTGACCTCTATTATCCATACCATCCATCAAGGCCAACAAGGTTGAAACAATACTAGCATGGATTTGTTCTTGCTTCGAAGATCTAACTGGGGCCAAACCATCTATTTCATCGAAAAAGATTATAGAAGGTTGTTGATTTTTAGCTTCTTCAAAAAGAAGTCTTAATTGTCTTTCAGCTTCACCAACCCATTTACTCAAACAATCGGCACCCTTTCTCATAAAAAATGTTATCTTTCTTGTGGATGTAGAGCAACTAGCGGCTAAAGCTCTTGCCATTAAAGTTTTACCAGTACCAGGAGGACCATGGAATAAAACACCTCTTGGAGGAGTTATATGAAAATTTTGATATAATTCTGGATATAATAAAGGTAAAGCAACCATTTCTTTCAATTGATTGATATAATTATCTAAACCACCAACTACGGAGAAATCTATATTCATATCAACTCCTAAAGGATCGGTATCACTTAAATTATTCTTCTTTTTATCCTTTTCATTAGGTCCACCAGCTTTGATTAAATTACCAGAACCCAAAACATTACCACCAGCTGATAATTGACCATGGTTTGATGGTTTCGAAGGTTTTTTTGAAATAGTTGCCAGGCCATTAATTGGGGCAATTTCATCTTCAGAAGAATCTGAATCACTTACATTTTGACCAATTGCAGTTAAATTATTATTATCGGTCATACCAGGAATTGGAATTCCTCCTGGAGGTATATTAGTGCCAAATAAGGATAAAACATCACTCCCACCAAATGGACCGGCCGTGGGAAACAAAATTTTTCTATATTCATTTTTATTAATGTTTTGTTTTCGCGGTCTTCCCTTATTGAATGAAGGAAATGAATTGGCTGCAATAGGGGGTGCAGAATCAAATTGAGCTTCGTTTGTTATTGGAGGAGGTATCGTATAATCTATTTTACCTCTTTCACGAAGCTTGTGTTTTATGGGACTTGGATCAGGAGAAGAATCGTATAAATCTTCAATTTCTTTACGGATGCTATCTTCTTCTTCTGGTTCTGATTGTTGTTCGAATTTTTCTGGTTCCACTGATGCTCTTGATCTTGTTAACCTGCCTCTTCTGGGTTCCACTGATCTAGACCGAGAGCGATTTTTTCTCTTTTTGGCAGGACGGGAGCCATAAGCATAATCGTCTTCGCTTTCATCATCATCTGTAGCGACGAATTT
The DNA here is from genome assembly GCA_038087015.1 of Cerrena zonata. Classification (NCBI taxonomy): domain Eukaryota; kingdom Fungi; phylum Basidiomycota; class Agaricomycetes; order Polyporales; family Cerrenaceae; genus Cerrena; species Cerrena zonata. Next base: position 5,541 of record JASBNA010000155.1, on the reverse strand, counting down.
CTTTTCTTTAAGCTCTTCTAGGAACTCATCCTCCGGGTCTTCGCCATCGTCTTCGAAATCTTCATCATCGGACAAAACACGTCTCGATCTATTTGGTTTGTTTTTCTTTCTTCCACGTCTTCGTGGACCAGCGTCCTCGTCATCTTCAACGTAATCTTCTTCATTAGGATCATCTTTTTCGTCGTCGGATGATGTTGGCGGCAAAACATCTTCATCTTCATCTTCATCTTCAACAACCGGGCCCCGCTGGCGGGTGTTTGGATCTGACTCCTTATTATCATCTGTAGCATCAACATCCTCTATGTCATCCTCGTTTGAATCTTCATTATAGGAGACATTTACACGGTTTCTCTTTGGAGGACCCACGATATCCTCATCGTCCTCGCCGGGGAAACCACCATTCAACTGCTCTAATCTAGACAGCCTGGTTCTTTTCGTCATTTCCAAGTACTTGGATGGGTTATATGAAAAAGTTACGGAAAATATGGTGAAAAGTAATTTTTATCGTTTTTTAATGAATAGTTTAAAGTCTATTATCAATAGACAATATTAGGTATTTCGGATAATCACTCTATTCAATTCACAAATTCAAAGAAAGCCTCCAAGTGTATTTCAATCCCGAAAACTGATGGAAAATCCTCTCTAATATCGTTTTCGCCAGAAGTATTTAGCGCTTTTTACGCAACCTATTTCTCAAAGCTTTTCCAAAGGATAATACACTGAACAACCAACGAAAAAAAAAAAAAAAACAAGATAAGCCAACCTAATTCAAATCAACCTGACAACACGTAAGTTCAAATACTGTCAAAGGTAATGAATGTCACTATCTAATGATAACTATACTTGTTGAACCCATTATAATCTCAAATCTCGCTGGGTTTTTTGTTTTTTTTCCTCAGTTTGTATGGTGGACCATCGTGCGCGCACCGTTTTCTTTGAGTAATTGCCTCAAAATTTGAAATAAATCGTCAAGCGCAAACAAAATGCCCGCAGTAAAAAAAAAAAAAAGTCAAAAACTGTCAGTTTTGAAAAAGATACGCCGAAGCGTAGGAACTGAGATGAAAGCTGGTGGTGAGGTAGCGAACCCTTGATACGACATGGACAACTTTATCAAGGTGATGTTGGAGTACGCCAGCAGGAATGTAGGCGGTATAGGCTCTTGTAAAATATTTGATTTTTTGTTGTTACCCAAAATATGGGAATGGCAACTGAGTTTAATTCTGTTTCGACCCTTGATTATTTCAAAGTTAATCTTGATTGCAATAGAATCAGGAAATTTGCAACCATTTTGACATGGGGGTCGACTTGCTGAATGGGTTTTCCAAAGACGGGCCTCGACAACGGTTTCTATTTTGTGCATTAGAGGGTGTGTGGTGTCTGGGTGTTTTGTTCATTTTAGATAGATCTATTTAAATTAAATTTAAGCTGGTTCTATTTATTAAATTATACTTAAGTTTGTTGTATTTATTTAACTTATATTTAAGTTGGTAGTATTTATTAAATTATACTTAAGTTTGTTGTATTTATTTAACTTATATTTAAGTTGGTAGTATTTATTGAAATTATATTTAAGTTGGTAGTATTTACTTTAGTAGTCTGTCTATTTACATTAGTCACCTCTCATAGGGACTCTTTCTATTGGGACTTTATGCAGCTTTGAGTTGGCATTTGTTCCGTACGTAGGATCACTGCCAATAGTACAGTAATCGGAATTACGTTTGGCGGCATCCACCGCCAAACGGTCTAAGAATCGGGTTGATAATTCTGGCATGACTGGATAAATGAGTATAGACGCAATTCTTCCGGTTTCTGCAGCCATGAAAACATAAAAGCTTCTGATTATCTCGTAAGCATGTTTCTTTTCTTCTGAAGACTCGTTGTTGATTGCTTTTTTATAGATCCAAGGTTGGCCAAGCTGAAATAAAAGGTTGGCCTTTTCATTCACTGACCACCAATCCTGAATGGCTTTCATTTGATCAAATGAACTAAACTTCCCATTCATTGATTCATATAAGCCATTCAAATCTTGGACTAATTCACTTTTCACATCGAGAATCGCTTCTAGATCTTCTTGATTGAGTAAGTGGGTTTTAAGTAATTGGTTAATGTCATTGAATTTCCCTTGATAGTAATTATCAACCGCTTCCCTTATGTTAAAAGATGCACCTCCACATCTTGTAATCAAGTTTGCATATTTGCCAATTAGGTTTTCTCTAGTATGGAAAAAATTCTTTTCGCTATAGTTACAATCAGTTTCAATATTTGAATTCTCCATTAAGAAAAATCTTAATGCATCTTGTCCGTAATATTCATTGGTTGACATGGGGTCGACCACATTCCCCAAACTCTTACTCATTTTGAATCCATCAGAAAGCCAATGCGAATGAACAATCACTTGTTTTGGTAATTCGATTCCAGCTGCCATCAAAAATATTGGCCAATATATACAATGAAATCTAATGATATCCTTACCTATCACATGGGTTGCTGGCCATAAGTTATTTTCAGGGGTGTTATACAGACCATTTTGTAATTCAAACTCACAAGGAAATCCGGCAGCAGTAAGATAATTCATTAATGCATCAAACCAAACGTATATCTTTTGCGATGGGTCATTTGGAACCTCAATCCCCCAGTTCAATCTGGACGATGGTCTAGAAACTGAAAGATCAGTCAACTTGGACTCCTTTAACTCCTTCAATAACTCATTATACTTATTCTGTGGCTTAATGAAATTAGGATTGTTTTCTAAAAACTGAATTAAGTCATCTTGAAATTTTGATAATCGGAAAAAATAATTAGTCTCTTCTTGGTACTTTACTTCGTTTTTAGTCTCTTTTGAAATTTTTTTTTCTTTGCCAGTGCTTGCATCAGTTATCGATTCAATTTGGTTTTCTGGATAGAAAGTCTCGTCACTGATAGAATACCATCCACTATGAGATCCTTGATAGATCAAATTTTTTGATTCCATGATTTCCCAAAAGTACTTCACTGCTGCAATATGATCATCGTCGGTCGTTCGAATAAATCTATCGTATTTTATATTCATTTTTTCTGCTAATACTTTAAAGTTCTGTGATACCAGATCAACCAATTCTTGACATTCAATTCCTTGTTTAGCTGCTACTTCTTGAATTTTTAGTCCGTGCTCGTCAGTTCCAGTTAAAAGAAAGGCTCTGTTTTTAGGATTTAGCTTTTCCCATCTTACTCTAGTATCAGAAAGTAGCATGGAGTATAAATGGCCCAAGTGTGGACTGGCATTGACATAGAAAATCGGGGTTGTAACGTACAAGGATTTCGAACGTAGCGTAGTTGTGGAAAAAGTAATCTTACTTGCATGGTTATGCAGAACTTTTGGAAGGCCATATCGCCTTATGCTATTCAAAAAAGACATGGAATACTGTCTCTTGATCAGAAACATTAAAGTCGGGGTTTCATTATCGCTCCATTTTTTTTTTTTTTCAGTCTTTTTTTTTTTTTCAGTCGTTCAGTTTGGTTGGCTCGCTCCTACCAGTAGGAAATAGTATAGTATGTAGTATTAAAATAGAGTATGACAAGAGACTGGGAGATTATATAATATACAAGAGAGACATTAATTCACGTCAAAGAATCGTGAAATGAAAAAAGAAGAAAATAAATATTTGATGTCTAGAAATTTTATATGAAACAAAACCTTTAATTTTTTTCAACAAAAATTGCCATCAAGGCAAAAACACTATAGAATATGAATAACGGATAAGCAATTAAAGGTCTAACGTTGTCTAATTTAAGAACAACAACGAAGAATCCAGAAGCAGAGAATGTACACCAAAATACCGCAATTGCACTCAAGATAAATCCTAATAGGTTATCTAAAGATATGAAAACCCCAAAGACACTTATCAAAACTAAAGGTAATAAACAATAACCTATAACCGATGCCGATCTTATCAAGTCAATAGTAATTTCTTCACTCATAAATTTAAATAAGTAATGTAAACTGATAGTACCAAATAAACCTACACCATAAATGTAACCAAATTGTACTTTACCAGCTAATAATAATAATGTCCCAAATAACATTACGAATAGAATGGGACCTGCTAAATCCGAATCAGCCATAATATCGGAGTGAATATTTCTATTCAAAGGATTCAATACGGCTAGAGTCTTTGTTTTGATATGATTAAAATTTATGCCCAATTCTTCTAGTAATGGAGGTTCACCTGGATAACCAGACGTACCAAATGCTGCTAAGATACCAGGAGTCAATTGACCTGATCCCATTGGCCCACTCACGTCAATATTGGCTCCAAAACCGGAATCCATTACACCCATCCCACTATTACTCATAAATCCTGTGCTTGCTTGAGGGGGCGATTGGTACGCATTGGCGTAATTGCTCTGATAAAATTGCATGTTGTTTGGATTGTTCAAATTCTGTTGGTAATATGCCATTCTTGGTTAGGGGTGCCAATGTTTGAATAGATCTGAAAATGCCACCTAATGAATCAAAAACTGAAAAAATGAAAAAAATGCTTGAATGAAAAAAACCGTATTTTGCTCTAGCTCAACGCCTCAAATCTTGTGTATCCGATCAAATTGAACAAAGTTGTTTTCAGCCAAATGCTTTGTACAGATTATTAGTATCCTATAAATTGAAAGCACCTAAACATTCAATCTTTGTAAGACTGTTTGAACCATTTAACGTGAATCGGTTTGTTTTTTTCGAATGAACGTAGGTAGTGTGCGGATTCTTCACGTGAAAGGTGTATGGGTCTTTATTCACTCAAGTACCTGGCCCTCCAATTTGAACCCGAATGGTTGTGCTATTAGATAGATACTCTAGGGAGAAGATATGAGATACATGTTGGATGACTCACTTTAGAGCGAAGAGGTATAATTGGCAGGTTTGCTCGTTTTTCAATTCGAACTATTCTCGTTCACGAGAGCTACTCAGAAAGTATGTAAAGTTGGCGATCACTACACCCAGCTACCTATAGGGCTGGTTGGGTATGGTTCAAACGGGGTGGTGTCATCAAAGTAGTCCTTTATGTCTGTTGTAGTTGTGGAATTACTTCCCCTGATGAGAGTAAAAATTGTTGCAAAAAAATGCAAAAAATGTGCAAAATTAAATGTAACTAAACGACAACTTTGAACAGAGGTAACTTCAGATAAATGAGAGGATTCAGCTTGGGTTCTACCGTCGCTTATTGGCTTTCAAAACAGCCAGACCCTTTAGATTTCTGCATCTACGTAGAATTACTTAATCCAGGCCGACTCTCTCTCACCAACATTAGCATCAACATCAGGACCAGTCACCAGTCACCACTACTCCTCCCTTATTTGGAAAACGAATGAAGTTCATGGGCTTATATCCAAGGTAAATCACTTGTAAGTAAGGTGCACAAAATGTCACAAAAAAAGTACCTCGAACTGAAAAAAAAAAAAATCGAGACTAAGCTGGAGATAAAGATAATCTACTTTAGGTTGGTTGAAAGATAATGGATAGTCATGATGGGTTCATCCCCATTCTAGCAATCTTCTACGCGGTGTTTCATC
>JASBNA010000154.1:0-20744 GCA_038087015.1 Cerrena zonata | reverse complement strand
AGAACTCAATATCATACCAAGAGAGATGCTTCTACTCCATTAAGAAGTACTGAATCTGGTATTGTGGATCAAGTATTGTTAACCACTAATGGTGATGGTGCCAAATTTGTTAAAGTTAGAATGAGAACTACCAAAGTTCCACAAATTGGTGATAAATTTGCTTCTAGACATGGTCAAAAGGGTACCATTGGTGTTACTTATAGACATGAAGATATGCCATTCACAGCTCAAGGTATTGTTCCAGATTTAATTATCAATCCACATGCTATTCCATCTCGTATGACAGTTGCTCACTTGATTGAATGTTTACTTTCCAAAGTGTCGTCTTTATCAGGTCTTGAAGGTGATGCTTCACCTTTCACTGATGTTACTGCCGAAGCCATTTCCAAATTATTGAGAGAACATGGATATCAATCCAGAGGTTTCGAAGTTATGTATAATGGTCACACTGGTAAGAAGTTAATGGCACAAGTGTTCTTTGGTCCAACGTATTATCAAAGATTAAGACATATGGTCGATGATAAGATTCACGCCAGAGCAAGAGGTCCAGTTCAAGTCTTAACCAGACAACCGGTAGAAGGTAGATCCAGAGATGGTGGTTTACGTTTCGGGGAAATGGAAAGAGATTGTATGATTGCTCACGGGGCAGCAGGTTTCTTAAAGGAAAGATTAATGGAAGCATCAGATGCTTTTAGAGTCCATGTCTGTGGTATTTGTGGTTTAATGTCTGTTATTGCAAATTTGAAAAAGAATCAATTTGAATGTCGTTCTTGTAAAAATAAAACTAACATTTATCAAATACATATTCCTTATGCTGCCAAATTATTATTCCAAGAATTAATGGCCATGAATATATCACCAAGATTATACACCGAAAGATCTGGTGTAAGTATACGTGTTTAGTGACTACCGTCGGCCCTGGGGGTGACATTGAGATCTAATATTTTGAGAGAACTCAAATTAAATCCAAATAAAAAAAAAACTTATCTATCTGTATTTTATAATTTTTAATGTTTGTTAATCCTTTTTTTTTTTCCTTCGTTTCTTGATTCCTTCAAACAAGAAGAGTCAAAAGTATCTAAAAATCTATCTATATATATATATATACATATCTTTTGTAATAAAACAATTTTGCAATACTTATGCTTCAGACTGTTACAATCGATTAAAAGTACAACGAATTAACCTAATTTAATTTATTTACAAAGATTATTTAATTATATACATAAGATATTTTAGTTTTTAACAAATTTTTCACGAAGACCGTTAAGTTGGGCTTCTTGTTCGTTAAGTTTAGCTAATTTCCTCTTCATATCCGGTACTTCATCTGCAAATGCAATTAAATTCTGTTTATATGGATGATCGTCACCGTCATAGACCTTCAAACGGTCCAATCTAGCAAGCCTTAACTTATTCTTTGGAATCATCCCTTTGACAGCCTTCTTCAAGACTTCTCCAAATCCTTTGTTTGAAATCATGGTTTCCATAGGAACTAACTTTAAAGACCCTGGACGTCCGGTGTGAGACCAATAAGTCTTTTCTTTCATTTTATTACCACTGACCTTCAAATGTGAGCAGTTAGTCACAACCACGTAATCACCGTGATCATTATTATGAGAATATGTTGGTTTATGTTTTCCTTGCAAGGTAGTAGCTATACTAGAAGCCAAACGACCTAAAGTTCTTTGGTCTGCAGCAACATCAACGTGGTGCCACACCCTTGTCATGGCCACCACCGAATTTCCTATTCTCTGGGACATCGTCTATCACTAATGCTTAATTTAAATCAAAATAGCCTGTTTCTTTGGTCAAAATTAAAGTCAAAAGTGAAAAAAAACTGAAGAACGATGTGAAAAATTGAGATAATGTCGCACAATGTCGCAGAAATCTACAATGTCGCGTTTTTCCCATTTTTTCTAAATTTTTTTTTTTCGTTCGCATGGAAAATGAACTGTTGATAATTTTGAAAAGTTCCAACTCCATGAAAGCACGGCGATCTTTATATATACATAAACTTTATTAGCTGGGGGTAATCCATACTGTTTTTGCAAGCTTCGTATTAATACTTTTTTGGGGAGAGTGTTAAGTTTAATTTTTTTTTCATTGGAAAGACTGCTCGTTTTGACTTTAGTCCATCATTTATCATCAACGAGATATCCGTTAGCACACAAGTTTGGTATTTTAGAAACCATCAGATCAATTCAGACAGATAACAATCATAACTAGAATTCAAGAACCATGTTTTTCTTGAAAGATTTAGCGTTAAATCTAACTTTGCATCCATCGTATTTTGGTCCACAGATGAATCAATATTTAAGAGATAAATTACTTAGTGATGTGGAGGGAACATGTACAGGTCAATTTGGATATATAGTATGTGTTTTAGATTGCATGAATATCGACGTGGGTAAAGGTCGAATCATTCCAGGATCCGGTATGGCTGAATTCGAAGTGAAATATAGAGCAGTTGTTTGGAAACCGTTTAAAGGTGAGGTTGTCGATGCAGTTGTTACCACAGTCAATAAAATGGGATTTTTCGCTGATGTAGGTCCCTTATCGGTATTTGTAAGTACTCATTTGATTCCTTCCGATATGAGATTCAACCCATCTGCTAATCCCCCGGCTTATGTGAGTGCAGAAGAAAATATAGAAAAGGGATCCAGAGTTAGATTGAAGATAGTAGGTACAAGAACCGATGTTAACGAAATCTATGCCATTGGTAGTATCAAAGAAGATTATTTAGGCCCAAGTCCTATGTAAATAATCAAAATAAAACAAAACTATGTACTATATATATTTTCCAGATAAAAAAACTTTCAGTAAAAAATCAATACATTAATTTTTCGAATCATAATAAAGCTATTTTACATTGTATATATACAAGAGAACTTCTCATCAGTCGAGATCTATAATCTCATCTTGATCAATTAATTTAGGATCAAACTTGAGCTTATAATTACTGATCTTACGTGCTAGAGTTTTATCGAGAGTCTGGCCACCACCAAAAGAGCTTGTATTAGCATCGCTGCTTCTTCTTCTTTCTTGGTTTCCGTTAGGTGCTCGAGCAGGTACCTCACTCTCTTGGTCATTTGAATTTTCATTGTTACCCACAGTCGAGTCATTTCTAACACTGGCCGTACTGGAATTAGCCCCAGCTCTGTTATCATCACTGTTCATACGCTTGTTCCACACTTTGTCAATCTTATCCGGGTTTGACAATGATCGCTTCTTAGAATTCGGTGTTTCCAATGTCATTGAACTTACTTTGAAATTTAATGGTGACACTGATGTTGCCTGGACTGTAGATTGGTCACACGAGTTCACAAGATTATCATAAACCTCAATATTCAACATGCCCTTGATCTTACTAGATGCTTTTTGCTTGTTAATCGCATTATGCATGAGATCAAAAGCAGACTGTGAATAACGTGCTTCATTCTCCGAAATCTTTGAGCGATCTTCTGAAGCAGCTGGCTTGTTCGGGGTTTTCATAACAGATGGCACAGAGGGAGGTACATCGTTTGACTGTGATGGTTTTTCTGGTGCCGTAATCCTTTCATCATTATTTGGAGATCCAACTTCTGGAACAGCCGAAGGAGCTGAATTATCTTTATTTGTAGTTACAAACGAAATTGGAGTCGCAGTAATTTGATCTGCTCCCAGCGGGACAGTAGTGCTATCTGCTATTGATGGAGAGCCAGCTTGACTTACGATGGTTTCACTTGACCTGTTTCTTCCAAAAGCGTTTTCTCTCATCCTGTTATAATCCTCTTTTTGCTTAGAAAGTAACTCTTTCCGACGCTCTTGTTCTCGTAAATGTGAGGCAAAAATCTGAAGGCCTCTGTTTTCAGACGTATCAGTGGAGACAGGTATTGACCTATTTTGGCCATTGATCAGAGCCGGTACTATTCGAGGAGAAGACAGGCTCGATACACTTTCACCTTCCAATGGTGGCTGATCAAGAACAGTAGGTCTAGATTGCCCTTCTTCAGCAGTTTTATTTGGGTTTTGAAGCATATGAGAGCCACTATTTATTGCTCCATCATCAGTATTAACGGAAGCGTCCTCAGAACGAATCGTGTCATGATTAGATAACAGACTACCATTAAGAGACTGTCTTTGGATTGGTTGGTGCTCCACCGGAGGACCATTATAACTTACTGAATTTGGAGAAGATGCAGTTGTGCTTGCCGTTGGTGTTTGGGGATTTGGTGTTTGGGGATTTGGGGATTGGGAATGTTGGGTTTGCGCAATTAATGACGATTCATTCAAGGGATTTGTCCCACTTCTTGCTTGAACTAATACGGGTTCCATCACTTTGGATAACCAGGTATCTCTATATATTGGAACAAGTGGCACGTTTAGAGAAGACAATTGTGCACGTACGGAAATCAAACGTTGTACTACTTGTTGTAAAGCTGTATGATAGTTTTTCCGAGTCGTATCATCCTGAGGTACCCACCCTTCGTATTTGTTAATCCATTGAATAGACCCAAGCTCGATATTTTTCCAATTCTCAATTAAAGCTTTTGGCCCAAAAGACCTTGAAGCAATGTTGTTTGAAAAGAGATTAGGCGAGACATTATTGTTTGATGCCACCAGCGCCTGTTGATGAGGGTGGGCCATCACCTGTCCCATTCTGCTCATTTGTTCGAAGGTCAGTTGTAATCTAGCTTTTTCATTTAGCATTCTCTGATGATCTGCTTCCAGTCGCACTAATAACCTATTATATTCCGTTTGATACGCTTGATCATAGGTCGTTGGAGACCGCATAGCAGGGGCAGGGTTGTTTTGCGGCAAAGAACCTTTCCTAGCTTCGAGTTGAGCCTTGAAAAATGCCATTCTTTGTCTAGTGCTTTCTAATTCCAGAGCATATTTGCTGACTGTACTTGACAATTGAGCAGCTCGTTCCTCGAGCTTCCTAAAATCTTCGAATTCTCTTAGATTGCTCGATACAGCCTGAGCTTGACCATATGGAAAGTGTGGGTACTGATTGTTTCCATACGTACTTATTGAGTTTGGAAATTGATTCGAATTCGATGGCAGCAAGGCAGGTGATGAGGTTGTATGAACTGGCACCGAATGACTGTTACCAACATGATTAAAAGAGCTTGAATTAACTGCATTGATATTTGTCCTCGGATGATGAGCATTAGTATTGGAAAAGGTTTGATTATGTGAATTTGATGTTTCCTTACTTGAAGGCTGCGAAAAGCCATACCCAGGCAAAGTACTTTTTTCAATCACATTTTGAACTCCCCTCTGTTTATGCTGGTTTTGAGGTGTTGTATTGGATCTTTGCACCAATAAATCCTGATGTGGATTAGCTTCGCGAAAGTTATTTACTGATTGTGACCTTGGAATTGTTGGCTGGCGCTCAACAATTGGTATTTGATTTTGTTGTAATGAACTGGCACCATTATGACCATCTGATCTTCTTAAAGATTCCATTGCGCTTTCATGGATTCCCAGTGGTATTTGTTCAGGCGTATTTGAAGCAACAGGTCTCTCAGATTGGTTTGTTGAATCGAGTTGCTGGTTTGATGGAACACTTGCAATGGTGTTTTCTGATGCTTTGTAGGGCTCTGAAGAGTTACTATTGTTTGTTGTATGTGGCTCACTTGTATTTCGCTGATTCAATGGTACGTTTGAAATTGTCTGATCACTCGAAATAGTTTGGTCTGATGTTGTACTTGCGATTGTTTGATTTGATTGTGCACTAGCGATTGTCGGATATGATGATACACTGGCAATTGTTTGGGTAGATAGTTCGGCCGACATTGGCCTGGTCGAGCTAGTTCGAGTAGAAGAGGGCCGAGTTTTATCTGCCAGATTGAGGGCAGCTAGTGGAATATTGTCGTTTGATTCTGCCTGGCTTGCATTTTCTGTCCCATCCTGTGCCATATCTTGTAGTATTGCTGAGTCCGAAAAGGGGATAGGAAGAGCTTGAGTTTCGTTATTAGAAATAGGATTTGACACATGGGTTGATGTGGGAGCTTCATCATGTATAGCACTAGTTCCGTCTTGATTCAGATTTGGACTGAAATCCACCATTTGATCATGGAGGGGAACCAGAGGAACAGTTTGACGAGGGGTGGTGTTATTCAGTCCTATTCCTGCTGCAACAGGGGCATCTAATTGGTTAGGCTCAGCAACTGGTGGACTAGAATGATTATTGGTCTGGGGAGCGGTCATAGTATCCCTGTCATCATCATCATCATCATCTGTTTCCAGCAATAGTTCGATAACTATTGGGGAAGGGGGAGATAGTTGTTTCTTTGGCTCATTGCTCACGGTTTCAACATTGTTAGGTGAGGCAGCTTTATTTTCATTTGAGCTTTTATGTTGGGTATCTTCATCTCCTTCATGAATTGCTTCCCAAGAGCCATCAGGTTTCAAATCAACTTGTTCCACATCTTCGGAAGTTTTTTGCAAAATTTCCATTAGATAATCACTAATGGCTAAATCTTTTAGGTGTAATGGACGTGAGCATATAATACATTTCCACGAGGGAATGGTTGCTTGAAGTTGCAAGTAGGAAAGACAATCAAAACATTGCAAATGTTGACAAAATATACCTTTGGACGGAAAGTTTGGTCTCTTATATATGAGAGGGCATTTCAAAGGCAATGAGGAATGAGCTATGACCAAATCATCACCATCGGCATCCTGGTAACTTTTCTTGATTTCTGACACCGTACTACTTTTGTGGATATGTGGATGTGTAAGGACAGTCTGTAATATGTCTTCGGGTTTTCTGGTTTCAACAATATAGAGATACGTTAGAAAACCTTCGGTTGCACCGTTGTAAAGCATGTATATATTGTTAGTTTTGGATCCAGAGTGAATGAGAGGCGTTAAATCGGCTGGAGAATCGGTACCCACTGTGTTTTTAAACCCCTTTACACTATTTTTAATGACATTCCCATTACAGCGTATTTCAAGCTGAGGAGGCCACTGAACATCAATATCGGAATTGGTCTGTGTAGTCATACCGCAAAAAAAGTAAAGTTTCATCGATGGTTTTGATCTTAGAATCGCCTGTTCTTCACTGGTAAGTACAAAGGAGGATTCGAATGTGCTTCTTTGAGATTTTGGCACGCATGGGTTAACATAATTTGGGTCTATTCGAATTAATCTTTTCTGGGTGTAAAATGGGCTGGGCTTGAATAGTAATACAGGACCTGTAAACTTGGAAGAAGATGCTTTTTTAGGCTTTTCAGTTGGCTGTGGTTGTGTTTGGGTATTACGATGATTTGTAGGTGGATTATTCGAATATTGATTGGGAATATTTGTATAGTTAAATGCGCCAGTTTTTAAGGCTTGAGTTAGTTGATTATAATCTGGAATGTCTACCCCATTGACTACCTTCAAGGCCATGGTCCGCATGGCCAATAGCCGAACACCATCTCCATATTCTTTCCCACCATCAAAGTGAGTGTTTAGTCTCCCCATCAAGTCAGATTTGTTGCCTCGCAAGGTTAGACCAAGCGCTTTAGCCATTTTCTTCAATTCTGTCAATTTCATTTGGGAGAACAAGTTCTTGGTATCATCGAACTCAGCATCTGACAACGCTAGTTGCCGGATCGCTGGTGTACTCATCTTACTCCAATATCAATACGTGATGTGCAATAGAGAAAGAATTTGGACTGATGACAAAGTATTCATATAAAAGCTGGAAAATTAAAAGGCGTACTCAAATAGAATCACTGCCCTTGATGATCTAGTGAAATGTGACGTTAGTAAAATACGTATTCAATGAAGTTATTCACGTCTGTTTGACAACCCACTTAATGTTTCAGTTTTTATTTTTTTTTTTCCTCTTTCCTTGTCTTCTGTCTTTTTTTTTTTTTTTTTTTTTTTTTTCAATTCTTCTAGCTGCAAACTTTAGATTCCCAGGGAAATACCCATCAAGAAACCTGAAATATCACTGTGGTGTGGGTCCTCCAGGGTTATTCCAGCTATAGGATTTATCTTGATTTGCTTTGAGGCGGTTGGAAAGCAATGCTTCCGTTGTAACTGTCTAACTGGTGTGGTTCACTGGAAACGGCGTACGGTTAGCTTAACCATTTCAATGAATTTATAAAGTGTTAAGCCAGCAGGTATTTCGGGGATCCATTGTAAGGTGGAAAATCGTGTAAGCGGAGGCACTACGGAAATGATCATAATACTTTAGATAATAAGTTTATAATTAATATATATATATACATTCTTACATTCTATCAACAGGGGTCAAACCTAACAAGACCATACCGTTATATAAGACTTGTCTAGCGGAAGCGTATAAAGCTAATCTAGCGGTAGCCAATTCTTCAGTTTGACCGGCAACCCATAAGATATCGTAACATTGAGAGACAATATGGGTCAAACTGAATAAGTAGGTGACGATAGTTGAAGGTTCGTGATTTTTCAAGGCTTTCTTGATAGTATCTGGGTATTGGGCCAAGGTTCTAATCAAGTTTTCAGCACATGGTTCGACTAATAAGTCGTAGTTAGCATCAGCTAATTTAGCTTCATCGATATTAGATTTTCTTTGAACTGATCTTAAACGGGAGTGAGCGTATTGTAAGTAAGGACCAGTGTCACCTTCAAAAGAGGTCATTCTATCCCATTTAAATTCGTAGTTATTGATACGTTTAGATTGCATATCTTGAATCATAACAGCAGAGATACCGATTAAGTCAGCAATCTTATCAGGGTTTTCAATTTGTTTATATTTATCTTCATTCTTTTTCATGACTTCATGCATTTTTTCTTTAGTTTCTTCCAAGATGTTATCTAAGAAGACAACGGTACCTTTTCTAGTAGACATACCTTGAACCATACCAAAATTAACATGTTCTAAATTCTTAGCCCATGGGAAATTCATTTGTTTTAAAATTTCAAAAAATTGAGCAACATGTAAATCTTGTTGAGAGGCGATAACATAAATCATTTTATCAAATTTATATTGATCATAACGTTTAATAGCTTCACCAACATCTCTAGTCAAGTATAAGGAGGTACCATCTGATTTTTCAACTAAACATTTACCTAATTTTTTATTAAATTTAGTCAAGTCAATTAATTTGGCCCCTCTATCTTCATGAATTAAACCTTTATCAGCAAAGATTTGAGTAGCATTTTGCATACTTTCACGAGAAACTTGAGATTCACCAGAGTAAACATCGTATTTAATATTAAGACGACCATAAGTATCAACATATTTTTCAATGGATAATTCTCTGAATCTTTTCCAGATAGCTAAAGCTTCTTCATCACCATTTTCCATTTTTTTAAAATAGTCTCTAGCTTTAGCATTGGTACCATCTTCTTTATCTTCACCTTCTTCGGTGATATCTTTATTAATTTTAACATAAACATCAAACAAATGATTAATTGGGTCTTTAGCTAATAATTCTTCACTACCGTATTTAGAGAAACCAATTGCTAAAATACCAAATTGTTTACCCCAATCACCCAAATAATTAATTCTGGTAACATCCCAACCAGCTTTTTCATACAAGTTAGATAAAAACCCCCCAATAATGGTTGATCTTAAATGACCAGCATGGAAAGGCTTAGCAATGTTTGGAGAAGAAAACTCAACAATGATTTTCTTACCAACTCCTAAAGGTAAAGCACCATATTCAGTAGTTCTCAATAAAGTATCTCTAATAACAGTATTATATAAAAGAGATTTATTGAAGTAAAATTGCAAAAATTGACCTTCAGGTCTAACTTCTGATAAAAATTTACCCTTGTTGAAATTTTCAGACCATTCAATAGCCTTAGCTTTTAAATCGATACCTTTCAATCTCAATCTTGGTAATGGAACAAGTAAATCCCCTTTATCCAAAGTAGCAGGAATGTTTAAAGCATCAAAAATGATAGCCTTATCAACACCACTGACTGCATGCAATTCAGCGGTAATATAGTTTCTCAACACATCCAAGATGTTAAAGTCTGGATTGGAATCTTTAATAGTTTCTGGTTGTTCCAAACCTAATTTGGATAATCCTTCAGATATGGATTGGACCGAAGGAGTAGAATGGATGGCAGCAGCTGACATTCTGAACAAAGACGAGTGACCTAGTAAGTGACGACGATACGGGACGGGACGAGCACACAACAATGAAGTTCTTAAACTATAGTAAGCCTGGTGTCTTATATAGTTCATCAACGAATCTTCAAGATGAGATAGCAGATTTTTCTAATGATACCTGAAAAAAAAAAAAAAAAAAAAAAAAAAAATTTTCGCTCTCAAAATGAAATGAACAAAACTACAAGCAGGTGCTACGCTCAGTTAGTAGTTGAGTCATAATTTTTGCAACTGGGCCATTAGCGGGTGGGATTGTATTTACTATGATCGACTTTCCCCTAGATTTAATTGCAATGTAGTCCGTGTATAGCATCTACAAGTAGTCAAACGCAAGATGGTATTTAGGTTTGATTGGTAAAAGAGTGCACTTTACAAAAACACATCACGATAAAAAACCAATTGAAGGGAGGTTTTCAGTGAAGATATAGTATTGGATCAATTGCGGTCAAGGATCGAAAGAAGGATCAATTAGTGAATATGCTGGAGAATATCAGTCGACTTACCGAGATGGGGTTCAGCCCCGAGCAAGCACAAGAAGCACTCGATATTACTAAAGGGGACGTCTCAAGAGCAATCGGGTACTTATTTGGAGATCCCATTGAGACTGAACCACCGGAAACCACTGAGGAGGGAAAGCAATTGGTGAACTCACCAACTGAAGAAGGAGGAGATGAGAAAGCCGATGAATATATGGGGGACACGGTCAATGTTAAGAATGCACAGGATATCCCCCAATTCAATGAATATCGACAAGTACCGGTGGAAGAGTATGGAAGTTACCAGTATATTGAGGATGACTCCATACCAGCGCTCAACCCGCAAGTGGAAGAAGCCAATATGTTGGAAGAAAGGTTGTATGAGCAAACCAAGGACGAAGGAGTCCCTACTGCGATAGTGTTGAGCAAGAAGAAATACTTGGAGAATTATTTGATCCCGGTTTTGGTAATATTGGGACAAAGTCGAAAGTTCTATTCGTTGATTATGATTGATTTGGAAGAGAAGCACGACGAAGAAGATAAAGAGAATGGTGGAGATATCGAACAAGCGTATAATTTTTTGAAAGAGGTTCAATATTTATTATACGTTATAAATTATCGAGAAGGCAAACGTCAGTATATTAATTTTGATGAATTGATTAAGAACGTGCCTAAAGATTTCAAGCAAAAGCTTACTGAGGTTGAAACTGTTGATGAAGTGATCTTGAGAATATACGAAACCCTTAATTATAATTATAATTTAGTTGTTGGTAAAGAGTCTCCAAATTATAATAAGATTGAAGAATTATTACAATCGATGGTTGAGAGTATTGCTGATAACGTCAAGAGTGGGTTATACTTGGTTGAAATTGATAATGATTCCCGATCATCAACG
Organism: Cerrena zonata; assembly: GCA_038087015.1. NCBI lineage: Eukaryota > Fungi > Basidiomycota > Agaricomycetes > Polyporales > Cerrenaceae > Cerrena > Cerrena zonata. The sequence goes on along the minus strand of JASBNA010000154.1, from coordinate 9,292 downwards.
CTATATGGAACATTGAATCAGTTATTTTGGGAAGCTAATTTCAAAAAATTAGGGTATATGCAATATGAAAAAGTTAGCCCAGTGGTTAGTTTCCATTTAGTCGGAGATGGGGATGATGACGATATCAATATGGTTGATGAATTACCAAGCCAACCAATTCACTTGGATGAATGGTTTTACCCGCAGATATACCTGAGCCAATGTATATCAAGTGTAATGGATTTACGAGCAGAAGAAGTCAAGCATGAAGAAGAACGTAAAAACCTGACCAGAGAGATTTTGCAAATGAATTTCTTCGAAGGGAAGAAGATCGATCAGGTTTTGAAACAATCGTTAAGCTATTTAGCAAAACTGGTGAATGAAGATATATATCAAGACTTAGAGAACTTACGGGTTAAAATGGAAGATGAACGGGCTAAAAATGGGGCCAAGCAAGAAGAGTCTCGAGAATTGATGAATAAAACCGACATTAGAAACTACCAGAATATAATTGACCATCATAATCAACAGGGAAACCCTCCGTTGGCCAAATACGAGCTAAAGGGAGTTATTTTGGATGATTCTCGTTATTTCTTCAAACAACAAGATGATTGGTTTTATTATGAAGCATATAGTAAACAGTTTCTGAACAATAATAAAGTTACGGACTACAACATTGTGCAAATGGAAGACTTTGAAAAAATTCAACGAGTAGTATACAACCATACCAATTCCTCCATTAATGGATTGACCTTAATCTACGTCGAAGACTCGAATGCAGAATCCAATTCACCCCAAGTCAACTACTTGCAAACCCGATTCGAAAACGAAGAGCACCAGTTCTTGCAAAAATATAAAGAGTATCAAGAATGCAAAAGTCCGCCAACCGAAGAATCATCTGATCTTCCCTCCAACCAATTAGTAGATTTATAAATGATTGCAAATACACGATATACATGTCCCCCCCAAACATGCCCATACCGGCCCCGTGTGTACGGGTGTCTGCTCCGTGAGACAAAACGCACATGCTGCTAAATCAAAAGGCGGAACTCCCATACGGTTTACAAGAGGAATAGCGTACTAGCCCGGACTGACAGTTGGGTGAACTAAATTGCAATGACAATGCTATGATCTCAAGCACAGAACAAGATAGAGATAAAATAATCGCGAAAAAGAAGCCTTCCTCCCGCTTGAAGACCGATTATACCCCCATAGGGGGGTGGGTTCAACAAAAGCCCATTTGCAAGCCAATCGGAAAGTTGGGTATAAATACGAAGCAAACAAATATCACGGGCAATTGAGATATACGGGATATGTAGTTCTGGATTCACGTTGGGTAATTTAGAGAAGAATAGATGTACGGCACCTTAAACCGGTGCTGTTTGTAGATAAATTAATGCTCAATCTGAAATAGCGTTTTAGACGAAGCATCGCCCAAGAATTGCAAGAAGGCGGTCTAAGCAAGTTAGCGCGTTGGAGATTTCCATCATCAACGCGTTGGAGTTGAGAAAAATGATGGTTCCATTCGGTTACAAATCTAAATTAGGTTTTGTTGTTGGCCTACCCTTTCGTATTCCAATAGTTTATTGGAGTTTTCTTTGATCTTGTTGTGGTTTGCAGGTATTGTACTGTGAATTGTACTCTAGATTGTACTTTAAATTGTAAATTGTATTGTAAAGTTAATTGTAAATTTGAAAAGCTTTTTTTTCATTATTATTATTTTTTTTGTTTTGTCAATACTTATAAATAGAAAAGTCTTCTTTTTCTTTTCTTTTTGTAGGTTTGTTTTATAAATACTAAACCAAATCATCAACCTATCCACCTTTGGGAACTACTTATCAACCAATAATGAAACAGCTACGGTGCTTTAGGATTCGCAAAGTAAATCTTTTAGTAATCATCCTAACGTTACTAGGATTAATAATATATTCATTGAACTACCATTTCCAAGTATCGATAGATAAGTCATTACTAACGTCAAGTTCTAAAGATTTAACCAGGTTATTCCCGGATCATTTGGAAAATCCTTCGGTAGAAGAGATTCTTGCGGTTAATGCAACCATCACCTCTATTGAGATCAGAAGATGTTTGAAATATTTCACTTGTAATTCCATTCCGGAACCAACTGCTAAGAAATCAATTCTTGAGTATAAGACTCCGTTGAATCTTTATTCGGGCTCTTGGTTTGATTACCATATTTATATGGTATATGAAAGAACTGATGATCTTGAAAATGTATTAACTGATATCCAAATATTACCAACTGGTAAAGATCCAATAACCCCAGCCAATCAGCCGGGCAAATGGATTTCTAATAAGTTCAATTCTAAAATTAATATTTGGTTATATTACTCTCCAAATACCCACCAAACAAGAATGATTAGGGATATTGATGTTCTTTTCGGTCATAATGATCTTTCGGATGATCGTCCATACTGGAAATACCAGCCAAATCCAATTCTGCTCCCATTCACTCTGTCAATACCTCCTCATTTATCATTATTGAAATTTAGTCAAGATGATTTAAAGGACATTGATAGTAAATTTAATGATTTGAAATCGAAAAATATCATTTTAACTAATCATGAAAATTATAAAGTGATGCAAATTAGTGATTTGCATTTTGGCCAAAATTTAGGATTGTGTCTTGATGGTGATAATTCTAATTGTAAATCTGATTATAAAACGGTGAAATTCATGGAACTGGCAATCAAAGCCGATAAACCAGATTTGGTGGTTATCACTGGAGATTTGATTGATTTTAGAAGATTGAAAAATTTTAAATCAGTTATTTTGAAAGCACTTTCTCCAATATTGAAAAATCGTATTCCCTTTGTTTTCACTTTTGGTGAATCGGATTATAATATCGATAATGATATTACTAAAAAAAGATTTTTAAAATTCATCAGTTCTTTACCTCTTTGTTATAATAAACCTGAACCTGAAGATAATTCTTTACACGGATTATCAAATTATAATTTAAACGTTTATTATGTTGAAAATAATGATATTGATATAAACAATCTTGCTTTAAATAAACCAAATGCTCATATTGCAATTTTAGATTCGGAAAATAAAAAAATTGATTCTTCTCAAATTAATTATTTATACCGTCTTAATGGTGATTTTGATGCTGCTTCTAAGATTTTTAAATTACTTTTTTTCCATTATCCTTTACCCAATTTCCGTCCTCAAGGTAAATTTAAATTAATTGGTGGTTATAATATGAAAAGTAATTTGAACTCGGCTTCAAATCCAAAATTTAAAAATGATATTATAAATATGGGTTATCATGTCGTTTCCGTTGGTCATGAACATGAAAATGATGCTTGTTTATTAAGTTACTTGGATAATGATGATTCTAAACTGATTTGGCTTTGCTACAATAGTATCACTGGTGATTCCGGCCAAACTGATTTAAATAATGATTACCAAAGAAAACTTCGAATGTTTAGTATGGATCTTGCTGATAATTCCGAAAATAAAAGATTATTAAGTTGGAAAGTTGGCGAATCTGACGCAGGGGCCATCGATTATCAAAAAATCTTTTCCTTCTAAACCTTGTATTATCTACTCGTTGTACTATCTGTTATTTGTTATGTCTTTACTTCTTTATGTATTAATTCTATTTATTATGTTGCAGCCATTGCTTGTAGGAAAAAAAAACGAGATGAACGGGTCAATTTTGCACAAAAATAAAAAGAAAAAAAAAAAAAATTGCCATAGAAAAAAAGCATCGCATCTCAAATAATTACTACTTATCATCTTATTCATCTTATTAATTTGATTTATTTACTCTTTGGTTAACTTAAAAATGGGTAAAGCTAAAAAGACTAAGAAGTTCGCTTTGAAGAAAAGAACCCTCAATACCAAGGACCCCCGTATAGGACAAAATAAACCAGCTAATAACCAAACTAATAATAAACCTAAAGATCCAGAATTAACTAAATCAGTTCCACAAGTCTCTTCAGCACTTTTCTTCCAATATAACTCAGCCATTAAACCACCTTATCAAGTTTTATTGGATACTAATTTTTTCAACTTTTCAATTCAAAAAAAAATTGATATTTATCGTGGATTAATGGATTGTCTTTATGCAAAATGTGTACCAATAGTTACTGACTGTGTAATGGCAGAATTAGAAAAATTAGGCCCCAAGTTTAGAATTGCTCTTCGATTAGCTAAGGATCCAAGAATTAAAAGAATCAGTTGTTCTCATCTGGGAACTTATGCTGATGATTGTCTTGTTAATAGAGTCATCCAACATAAATGTTATATTGTAGCTTCTAATGATGCTGATTTAAAAAGAAGAATAAGAAAAGTCCCCGGTATTCCCATCATGAGTGTTGGGGGTCATGGTTATGTGATTGAAAGGTTACCTGATGTCTTTTGATTTTAATGGTTTATGTGCCAGTGTATATTATATTCTCTTGATGAGTATTCAATTAATGAAAATTGCATAAGTACTGATTACTGTAGTCTAAATGTAATGTAATTATAAGCTGTTTTAAAAAATCGCAACTGAACCAGTCAAATTTTTTCGCTCATTTCTGGCAAATTGTTGCAAAATTATTTGATTCTTTTTCACAAACTCTACTCCAGACCTTTTTATATAGACATGGATACAACCAGAGGAAAGGAAAACGGGTTGCTTCTCGCAGACTGTTTAAACCTATCTTCCTGTAACAATTCTCCCGTTAAGCCTATTCAAATTAATAGGAATAAGTTCACTCAATTTAATAAAACTTCCTCTTCAATAGGTTCAATCATTGTCCCTGATGAAGAGTATGGTAAACAATCTTCAAATACTTTGGAATATCAAGCAAATTTGAAAAATAAAGCTGTCAAAGTAAGAAACAAACAACAAAAGGATAGAATAAATGAAGTTTTGTGCCAATTACAAGCATTATCGTTACCGAAATTCGACTCGTCGTCGAACTATCAACTGCAGTTTAGACAATCATTAAGGGTCGATGGAATAAAATTGCAAACTATTTCTCACTTCTTGAATTGCTAAGTGACTTAATCGACCAAATTAATCGAATGGAACGAAATTTAGATCTTTATGAGGTTAAGAAAAAAATCCTATTGAAAGATATCACCCTGTTGATAAATGAAGATGAGTACTTACAAAATTCGAAAGTAAATTCTGAATCTAACACTAAAATTCAACAATCTTCTGGAGACCAATTAGAATGTCTTTTTGATCATTTAACCGTGAAGGATAATTTCAATAAGCTCCAAAATATAAGTGATACCGATGATGATTTTTCGGCTACAGATTACGACTTCCGTTAAGTGTTCTACTTTTTGATCTAAAATTAACATATATTGATTAGAGCATTATTATAAATATTATTAGAAAAGTTATTAGAATTATTATTAGAATTTGTAGTCATCTCTAATTCAAACAAATTAATTTAAAAAATTAAAGCAGCAATACCAGCGGCAGCAAGACCAGCCCCAACAATACCGGTACTAGCATCAACACCCATAACACCATTACTGGAGGAGGAACTTGATGAGGAGGAGTTTGAAGCTTCAATTGAGGTCAAAGTGGCAAGAGCAGCAATGAAAATTTTAGATACTTGCATTGTATTTTAATTTGATTATATGGAGAGTAAAATTCACTAACCTCGAACTTTTCACTGTATTTATATATTTTCCAAAGAATCATGAAAATGGTCAACGAATGACAACAGCAATTTGTAAATATGCAATAGCCAGTAATTTGACAACGACAACCTCTGGTGAAACATTGTATATCATGCACAATAGAGCAACATTTTGATAAGACCACCAAAATGGTTTATCTCTTTTCGTTTCATTCTACTGCGGTTGAGTTTGCCTTAACATCTTTTTCATAAGGCGAACCAATATTTCATTCAAACAATTCAGAAATATATAATATGGGGAGTAAAGCTAGTGTCACGTCAGAATAATATTTTTTTTACCCAAATTTACAGCCCTATTTTTAGTATTATCTGATATTGACCCTATAGCCCTAGTTGCAACGGTTTAACTGCCTTTGACTTCATTTTCGAAATTAACCATTAGTAGAAAACACATGAAACACCCATTTCATTCACACCTGTCGGCTATATAAAGTTTCAAGGCTTATTCGTTATAAGCAGCAAGCTTGAGGGCTTGTGAATATCATTGGTTCCGCTTGGTTGATATGACTTTTGTTGCGAATCCTTATCTAGTACGGTTCCTGTACATTACTCTGTATGGTTACTGTCAAATAGCAGTTTGCTTGCCTCGTTTGAAATCGTGACATAATTGTAAAGGGTTCAGACCCTGAAACTCGAAAGTATTGTTGAATTGTAACGGAAGATTAAAGCGACATAACTTGCAACATCGTTTAATTAAGGTTATATGAACACCGTTCTTGCTTAATTGAGAAATTCGTAAAAAAATGCAACTCTATTACTATACTATTTTTTTTTAGTAATACTACAGTTAACCATTTAAATGAAATATGCTTGTATGACGGTGGAAGTTTCTAGCAACCCAAGCTCTCTAAAGCGTAATCGTTCTGATTCAAGCTGAACACATCGTCAATTAGCCGAGGAAAACGCCGCCAAAGCCAAAGGCTCTCTTGAACGAGATCCGTACATGTTACTTTATTAAACGAATTTTGATGTAATTAAGTAGTTAGATATACCTTTGTAATGCATTAGGAATAGGAATATCAGGTGAACCAAAGTCATACCGGACCGAACATGACAAAGTAGCCACACCTTCAACTCTATTTTTTTGTTAATGTTGATGTTACCTCGAGCAGTTCCGAATTGGTGAACGTTTTTTTATTTTGCAGCAAGATTTAATTGAAAATCGCTTGCAGACTTCCAAACCTTTAAGTTGGGCCGTAAATAAAACCATAAGGGGATGACTATGTAGTTGAAGCGACTCCCTAGATTCATGTCTAATTATCCTGTTTATATGGAGGGAAGCTGTGATATATATTAATTTTTTTTTACATTGAAAAATCTATTTAAATCCAATTGAATAGGAATAAAATTCTTAAAATAGGCTAATTAAAGAATAGACAACTCACTGAACCTAAAATAAGGCTGATTAGCCGGGCCAAATTTTTTTTTTTTTTTTCACGTATATAAAAAATTTGAAACCCAAATAATCCTCCTTAATGAAGAACTCACTCGTATGGCTAACCATTAACAATTTCACACGTGATTGGAGCCTGGTTAGCTCAATGGCTAGAGCGTGTGACTTTTAATCACAAGGTTGCGGGTTCGACCCCCGCATCGGGCTTTCTTTTTTGATTTTTACATTCAATTGCCCTCTAATTAAGAAACCTACCACATTGGATACCCCATAGTCTAATCACGAGAAGATTGAACGAGGATATGATATGTTAGGGGTCTCTATTTTTTTTTGGTGCAATTGAGGCCAGAACAGAAGCGCTAATTTGGCTGCTAAATCAATAAAAGAACATGAGGATAGGACACAGTAACTCCCCGAGCCTTAGCTGTAGCGAAAAGTTCAATAAGCTATGAGCCAGTTAATGTCAGACTGGATGAAGAAAACAATAATGAAATGTGATACATCATATTAGGGGTATCAAGCCTTGAAAGGAGGCTACATATTTTTTTCCTGTTCTTTTTGAGGTTACACATTTGAAACATATGTAATTCGTGGATGCTTATACTCCTTGTTACTTCCTTCGTTGATACTAATTATGTCTTTAAAGTCAGTCAATTATCAAAAGAGTCGGTCAAATCATAGTAGTTTGAACGGTTGTGCATCATCAAAAGGTGTGAAAAGAAGTCTATCTAAAACTTCACTTAATTCGACTTTATTATCAAGCCCAACAAATTCCACGAGCGGCAAGATGAAGAGCAATATGATGTTTCAAGAAGACATAACTAGTCTTGACGTGAAGTACTCAGACTATGGAGAGCAAACCTCAACTAGAAATGCAATAATTGATTTTGACAGACTCAATGATACCTCAAGCTCAAGTCCAATCTCCTCGCCAGTATGTACTTCGACTAGTTTAGGATTCTGGAAAGGAGATACCTCGGGGCCCTTGGAAAACACGCTTCAGAGTAAAGGTTCCTTTAGTCCAACAATCAAACCCCCAAGAGTTCCAAGTGTGGTGTCAATGTCTGCTACAGACAGAAGACCATTGTTTCTAAGGATAACTAAACGAAAAACGTCTTCTATTCCAGCTAATCCTCTTCAGGATTCGTTCCCTTCGTCAGATGGTGGTTCAGCTAGACTTAAGCAACGAATTGGAAGTTTCACCACTCATAAGTCGATCGATGATGTTAGCTCCATGATTTCCGTTGACAGTATATACCTGACGGTGTCCACCGTGGTCGATAGGACAAAAGGTAGAATGAAGAGCTTCATAAAGAAAACCAGCAGGTTGTTGACAGATAAACCCAGGACAAGCTATGATAACGATGCTGGAGCCACTGGTGTCTCACATGGTGCGAGTCTGAAGGAATCAATTGGTTGCAATTCGAATTTAGATGCGAACAACCAAATCCACACCCAGCACGTCTTAGTACAACAGACTTCCAGAACCTCTCTGAGAGCTTTACAAGATGATTGGCCCTATAGGACTCGTGCCCCTACCCCAGCCTCCGCTCACACTGCTTCTTCCTTGGCCAAACAAAGTCCCAACGTCTCCAGCATCACAAAACAAACTTCCCTCAGAAATTTGAAATCACAACGGTCTTTTCCTTCGTTATCTTCAACTGAAGATCCTGAGCAGTTCGAGTTACTGAAAAGACTTGCAATGTTTGGGATCTCCCAGAAAAGTAGGCCACAACAAGCTACTACGGTGGATATCAACTAACGTTAAGAATCCTGGACCGTTTCCATGCTCATGACGGTAATATTTCTCCGATAGTTATGGTAATAGTTTGATTACACGTGACCCAATGAGCGGAATTTTCTTAGTTTTCATTTTGTTTGTGGTGACTAGAGGGGCCCGACTTGGTTATGATGCGAAATGACGGCATATTCATTTCTTGTGGAGCTACGGAGCTTATGCTGAGGATTTAGATAAAAATCGCACCGAACAGTGGTGGAAGATAGCCAAAAGAACCAAAAAAAACCCGGCAGAGTGTGGGTCACTATTGAAAAAAGAAATAGTAAAGAAAAAAAAAAATAAAACAGTTGCCAATATTCAAATATTTCTATCGTTTCTGAAAGTAAAGAATTTAAACCAGTAACTAGTTTATTCATCAGTTTTAAACAAAATTTGAGTTGGGTATAAGACAAGATGGTATATTCAACAGGCAGAGGAGGAGCAGGAAACATACAGAATGATCCAAGC